>JAOSBO010000007.1:25984963-26001157 GCA_027563915.1 Erythroxylum rotundifolium
ATTCATTTTAAGATTAATATAAATATATATGCATAATGTATATATTATGTAAGTATGAAAAATAAAATAAAAAGTTTGAAAAATAAAATAAAAAGTTTTAAAAGCATAAATACATATATGCATAATATACATATGTTGTAAATATGAAAAATAAAATAAAAAGTTAATAATTTATTAATTTTAAAAAAACAACAACAATTTTTTAAATTTATTTTTAAAAAATTTAAAAAATAATAAAAGTCTGGGCCAACAACAGCTCGACGGGTTGCCCGTGGGCCGGGTGGGCTAGGCGGGCCTGGCCACGGGCCTCTCCGTGGGCTAACCATCAATGGGCCAGCCTTTTGCAGCCCGCTCGTGCCGTGGGCCAGGCTCGCCCGATAAAATTTTTCAACGGGTCGGGCCTGGCTTGCTAGATGAAATATAATATCACTAAATTCTTAATGTTTTAAGTAATATTTTAGCTATAATGAGCTAAATATTAACACAATTTGTATTAGAAGTCATTAATTCAGGTTTAGATTGAAGGGTGCTACATACATTTGCATATCATTAATGAGAAAATACTTTTTAAAATTAAAATCTTGAGATGTATTTATTGGTATGATTAATTAAGAATTTTAATTCAATTGATTAGAAATTTGTATGAAAAGTCATTGAGTTAATAGTTATAGTTAAGAATTTCAATTCAATTAATTACAAATTTTAAATTTACTTAAATAATTTATTAATTATTATAATAGAGAATTGATAAAAACAAATTCATTAACCATAGAAAATTTTGTTGTACATGAATGATTATCTAAATCATTTTACAAGAAATGATACAGTTTACAAAATTAAGATAATATCATGCTAAATAGACTGGAGAGTGGAGGTTGAGAGAGCATCATCTAATTAACTAATTGTACTTGTTGGTAAGATCGTCAACAGTTTAGATCTAATCATTTGTATGTACAAACATTATATTTAGTTATATAATAATAAAATAAAAGGAATATTTAGTAATGTAATATTAAATAAAAAGAAAATTAAAAATACCTTCATCTTCACATATTTGATCAAAATAACCTTCAATTGATCGATTAATTTCACTAGTCCTCTCTGCATTAATACCTATGGTTGTAGAAAAATAAAAAACACAATATTAGGTAAGATAATATAAAGATAGATAAAATAAATATATTAAAAAGAAAAGAATTAAAAATAAAGATAGATAAAATAAATATATTAAAAAGAAAAGAATTTACCATCAATATCTTCATTATCTAACCAACTTTGAGCACACATAAGAGCTTCCACAGTGCCATAATGAAGTCGATCATGATGAGGAATAATGACTCGACCACCAATACTAAATGCAGACTCTGAAATGACGATGGATGATGGAATAGCTAGCAAGTCTCGTGTAATATTTTGCAAGATCGAATAATTATATGCTGTCATCTTCCACCTTGACAACATATCGAACGACTCCTCTTCAGTTTTAGGAACACAATATGCAAAAAAATATTTATCTAACTACATCATATTGTAAGAAATCCTAACCCTTTTCTCTTTCAAAAAATTTGAAAGAGAATCTATCAATAATGGGTCAGAGAAAATGTCGAATTTGAAACTGAAGTCTGAGTTAAAGTACCTGCATCCCAATTATAAGTTTGTTACATTTTGACTTCATAATTATGAAACAATTGATACCATAATTATTTCATGCTATGTAGACACTCTTGAGCTTCACCACTGTACAATTCATTACAAATATATTCAACCTCGTCTATCTTGTATCTCGGGTCCAACACATATAATACTACAACAATATCTCCAACCTTAGACTAATAAAAATTAAACTTCTTTGTCATCCGCCACTACATTGGAGTCAAACATCTACAATGATAAAAAATGCTTTATGTTCGACATAATGCTAAAGATACAGTGCGAAGTTGGATATTTTGTTCCTAAGAATAATTTAGTCCAATTATTGAATAATTCATACAAAGTTCTCTAGCTAAGTCCCATTGATCCTCTGATGGTACATAAGTATACTGAGAATTTTTTTTAGCTAGTCTAATAAATAGCTGAGCATATAGGATTGCTGACTTCAACATGTTAAAGGTTGAGTTCCATCTAGTAGGACAATTCAAAACCAACTTCTTTGAATTTAGAATGCATTAAATTATGCACCATCTTCAAAAATTTTAACTCTTTTAGAAGTTGCACTCTAATATAAAACACTATTTTGAATACACTCTATTGCTTCCTTTATCATTCCAACCCATCCTTCACATTCAAGTTAAGAATATAAGTAAAACAACGTATATGAAATAACTGACCTCCAACCAATTAGCTTCTAACTTGCATCTTACCCTTTAACTTCTGAATCATAACATCATTTGTGTTACAATTATCGACTGTGATGAAAGGTACTTTATTTTTGATGTTCAAGTCCATCAAACAGTATTTTAACACGTTTGCTAATTTTTCACTTGTATATGATGTCGACACATAAATGAACCTATCATGAAAAAGCATATCAACATGAATCATAAATCCATAAAATAATGGAAAAAGTAAATGATAACAATATTAAAGAATATAAATTACCTCATAAGTCTATTGTATAACTTCTAATCATTATCAATATAATGTATCGTCACCGCCATGGCCTTTCTTTTTGTTATCGGCTGTCCACATGTCTATTGTTATGGGCAATTTGTCCTTAAACACTCGACGATGCTTTTAATGTTTCTCTCTTCTTGTCTCTATAAATTTTGAAAATATCATTCCTTAATGTATTCCGGCTTGGAATCTTGAAAGTCAGTTAGAGTGAATTAAGAAGTATCCTGAATCTTTTTCTTTCAACCATAGATAATGGTTGTTCATCTCCAATAATTATATTGGCCATCAAAATTCTTGGTCTATGGTTGTGAAAAGTTTTACGGTCATTTTATTCTTTCCTTTCATAAGGTTAGGGGTTAAAGATGTTTGACCTCTTAAAACCATCTTCCTTCTTGTGCATGATTCCATATTTCTCTTTAAATTAGATGTTCCACCTTTCGAACCACTTGAATATAACTTTTGACAACAATTGTACTCTGCTTTTTCAATTTTGTCGGTTGATATAGTCTTCTTAAAGTGATTCCAAAGTTCACTTTTATATATACAAACTTGGGTTCTAATTGAACTTCTATCGTCACTTGATGTCGGAATAGAAGTTTCTACTTCTACCTTCAGTACTAGATTAGAACTCTCAATTGAAGGAATATGATCCATCTGATAAAAAACATATAAATACTTGAGGTTAGAAAATGATCAAGAAAAAGAATGTCCAAACTTTGAATATACTAGAATGTCCAAGTAAGTTAAGTTGATCATCCAAGGAAGCTAGGTTGATCATTTAGAGGTACAATGGTAAGTTACCGCATCAGTTAGGTTGATTGGTTTTATTTTTATTTGATTATGCTAGAATGTCCAAGTAGAAATATCCTATTTTTATTCAATAAGATATTTCTGTACAAACAAATTTATAGCAAATGAGAGACAGCCAATACAGTAATTTAATAAACGAATAAATAAGCAATAAATAGAACTTCTTCTGCCATGGTTTAAGTCATGGCTAGTTGATTGAACCCTTCTATTTTCTTAATTTCTAAATCCATAGACAAGGTCATCATCTATTAATTACATTCATCCAATTGTTTCTTAACACTTAATCTTCGATTGCGAGGAGCATGTTTGAGACTAAGTGTTTGTATAGGAGATAGTGAGATGCCAATGACCGCTGTAAGAGACAACATACAGATGAGACTACATGTTTGTATTGAAGAAAATGAGATTCCAATTAGCACTATAAGAGATAACATACAAATCTTTCTCTTATCCCATACATAAATTTTGCCATTTTTCCCAATTAACTAGGTAAGAAACATTTTTAAAAAATTAAATAGATGTACCATATATGTAACGTAATTAAATAGAAGTTTGACTTATCTTTATTAAATATATTTATAGAAAAAGACAAGATAAATTAGAGAAATCTTTACCTTTGTCACCTACTTGTAGGACTATTGTAATTTTGGCATTCAATAGTTCAAAACTAAAGTTATGAGAGTTGATTGAATATTGTAAAATGATTGAGAAGAGAATTTAGCATCCGTTGGCTTCAGATGACCGAATAAGTTAGTGATGCTTTAAAAAAGAAATGTATCATGATAAAAGTTGAAATTAACATAAAATTGGTGTTTATACTAAATTGAATTCCTTAAACTAAATTGGGGTTGCAGTCATTTACTTTTGATTCTGAGTATGCATGTAAGTTTCAAGTATAATAGTCATATAGGGGAAAGCAGCTAACTGAGACTTACAAGGCCTTTGTCCTATATATAAAGATAAAAACCATGTGAAGAGTATCAAAAGTTTATTTTAGGCCTTTTTAGTTACCATCTACCATCATATAGAAAGGAATATAACAACAATAGGCTTTTCTAATCCAATTTTCCAAGAACTGCATTTTCAACATTCAATGCAACTCCATCATAACGTTTGTCAATGATAAGCAATATAAGATGAAAGTTCTTATGCTGATGGCACTCACAATCAAACTCCACGTTATCAAACTTTCTTAAGAGCTAATCACTTTATAGGAAGTTTACAGTCTCTTGGATGTTTTTCTCCAAGCAAGAACCATAAACACTATTTCTAGCCTGCCCTGCCATGCTAATCTGAAGTTGGAATATTATTCAAGAATGGTGGGTTTTAATGACACCCATCCAGTACTCAACTTCAGCAATGAAGACCACAAAAATTTTAAACCAATAAAGAACATTACTTCTCTTTTCCCTAATTGATCCAGGCACAGGCAATCCCAGATGCATTGGCGTCATTAAACATCGATCCACATATTGAAATACAATTAAGAGAACAACAACGTGAAAAGGAAGGATAAAAAACTATAGTTGATATTTGAAACTAAAACTTATATAAAACAACTAGAAAAAACAATCTCTGCGACATTTCATCAAGCACATTACAAAATTATCCCATATTCCTAATATTAACATACCAAGTTCTCAAATTAGCCACATTAGTTCTCAAAACAACCAAAAAAACCAAATTGTCCAAGAGAGAATGAGAGATTACCTTATTAAGTACATTGGACTGTTCATTGATGGTTGTTTGAACATCGGTGACTTTGACATGCACACGACACTAATGATAGATGATATGCGAAGAAAAATAACGAAGGAAGAACAAGAAAAAAAGAAGAAGAACAGAGAAGTGAAAGCAACTGAGTGAGGGGTTGGGGATGAAGGGAGATGGATGGAGGCAGGAGGAGGCTACTGAGGCCAAGGGGCGAGTGTTGAGCGAGCAAGGGAGGAGGCTGGGCTGGTGGTTAGCTTTCATTAATGAGAGGCAAAATGATGTTGTTTTTACTTGCAACAAAACAATGTCATTTTGACTTGTTTTTCATTAATTGTTCGATAACTTAAACAACATCATTTTACTCTTAAAGCAAAACGATGTCATTTTTTCAATGGAAGAAATATTTTAATCATAAACAAATGACGTCATTTTGTAACAAACAAAACTAACATCGTTTTGTTTTAAGCACTATACAAACCACGAACCGGGCCATTTGACTCGGGCCATGGCCTGGCCCAGCCACTTTGGTCCACATTTGACCCGTGGGCTGGTTTGACCTGGCCAAACCCGTTAACCCAGGCCAGGTAGTTTTTGGCATCCCTAGTACCATCTGGTTTGGAACAATATTCGTTCCCTTGGGCTGAAGTGGTTAAAACAAAAAAAATTAAACCAATAGGAACCCAAAGGATCTTGTCATGCAACTCATTCATATACCAAAAAAGCACACAATGAAAGCATATACACCATTATACCTTGAACTTGGTCTCCAAACCAAATAGATGATCTCACGACTATGTCTCCTTCCTCATGACTATCTGTTCTTGCTCACGGTTGTGTCTCCTTTGCACCAAGTGATATGCACTCCAAAGTATCCACCAAAGATCGATTAAAAGACCAAAGATTCCCAAAGCTAGGTGGTGCTTCAACGGGTTATCGTTGATCCTAGAATCCCAAAAAATAAACCATTTAAATGGGGATTTATTGCTTAATACATGAGCTAAATGGCGAAGCTTTTGGTTCTTGTTAGAAGGAAGAAGAAATTCGCAAATTTGGAAGAAGACAAAAGAGAAAAATGAAAAGTTGAAATTATGGAGAGAGGAAGATGAAAGAACAGCAGTAACTTTTTTTTTAAAAGCAGAAAAACGAAAATCCCCTCTTACTTTTTAACAAAACTATGTTTAAAAGGGTTTCTTGAAAAAAATCTCAAATGTTCTTGTTTAAAAGAAGCAAAGGAATAAAGCATAAGGTTAAAATTCTAACATATTCTTTTGTTCTTTGCACGGACAACCCATGTCCTTATAAATTTGGCATTGTAAATTTCATTTAATTACCATTTTGTCACTTTGTCACTTTGCCATTTAATCTTATGATTCAAAGTAATTAAGCATTTTCCCCAGTTTCCATATAACTATACCATATAATTATATATATGTATAATTTTGTTGAGCAATAAATTTATGGGATATGTCATACATATCAAATAAATTTATCTAGGATTAAATTTGTTATCTAATAAAATTTATTCTAATACCATATGATGACCAAAATAATTTTTAACACTTAAAATTAATTTTATCGTCATATTCGTAGCTCCTTATCATTTACTAGAATAATTTCCTTTTTCTAATCAAATCTTTTCTAGTGTGACCCATTGGGATCCATGTTATGTTGACAATAGAATTAAAACCCCTTTTAATTATATACATTATAAGTGGTATCTAGAAAAATACATTATAATTACTTAAATGACATAGATGATAAGTATTATACCCAAATCACGATCCTGAAGCAAAATTGCCTATGTCAATTTTCTTGTTTCGTAATATCCTGAATAAATGCAAGATTGGAAAATGTCATTCTTGCCAATTTATTCCTTCTTGATTTCCAAAGTAAATCGTAAATATGATTAACTCCTTAATCATATTGCATGCAAACAATATTACTTTATCAAGGGCTTATATCTTATATGAGGGACAGTGGTATTCTTGATGAATATTTATCCTCTATATAAGTCATGCATATTGTGGCATTATCTGTGTAGCTATCTGTTACGGTTAGCATTGGACAATACCAACAAATACATATTTCTCATGCAAGGAAATGAATATCTCATACCATAGAATTCACGACATGTATGAGACATTAATGACATAAACACAATCCTAATAACGTTTCATTTAAGGTTTATCAGATAGCATAATCTCCATTATGTATCTGTATGATTAAACCGATAACTCCTTATCAAATGGCTTGTAGAACATCACTATCATTTAATCCACACACTAATCTTTTAATGGTTAAATAGTATTCTATATTAACTACCAAGATTAGTGACATTTCAAAGTAATCATTATTTTCATTATAGAGTCTACAATTTGAGTCCTCAATTTGAATAATCCATAAATAATGAAAAGTCATGGAACAAAATGATATAAACCATCCAATTCATGAACATAACTATTAAAATACAACCACCTAATAATTAGCTTCTAGATCATAACACTAATAGCTAATACATAAATATAAATTGTTTCAAATGAAGCTTGAAACCATATGTAGTATATATATATATTAGATTTATTAATATTATTAATGCTCTCAAAGGTCTTATAAAGACCTATGCTAATGTCAAAATGGGAAGAAATTTATTTATGGCACTTTCCAAGATGTGCGAAGCTGAAGTAATGAGCAGATAAGAAGTTAATGACCTAACACATTGCAATTGGAGGAATTTATTAGATCTCTTCTTGCATAAAAAACAAGTCTCTAAGATATGTAAGCAGAAATGATGCTTAAAAAGAAAAAAAGTTAACATTTGAAGCCTCAAAGGAAGAATTGAGCAAAGAGTAAGACACATCGAATAGTGAAACTAATGAAGAAGATATTACCTTAGTCATTAGAAAATTCAGGAAGTTCTTAAAAGAAGAAATTCTCCAAAATAAAGAATTTCAAAAAAGGTAAACGTGAATTACAAAATATAAATCCTCTAACATTATTTTCTTTGAATGTAGAAAAACTAGACATATAAAGTCACAATGTTCTTTACTCAATTATAATGAAAAATATGAAAGCAACTATAAGAAGGAGAAGAAGGACAAAAAGAAAGTACTTAAAGCCTAGAATTGGAATGACACAAATGAATCCAAAAATGAGCAATCAGAAGGAGAGATAACTTATATGTACTTTAATACTATAAAGATGATGAGGTGACAGCTGCAATACATATGATAGTGATAGTAAGTTTAAGATATGATAAATTACTCAAAAATTTAGAAATCATAAGTAAAAAAGGAAGAAATTATATTCCAAACTTAATAAAGTTCAGAAATATTTGGATACATGCAGGAATGAGAATAAAAAGATTAAAAGTGTGTATAGCATTAAAGCATCCAAAAATATTAATGACAATCATACATTAAAACATGAAAAGGAGATACTAAAAAAAGAGATCAATAGTCTTTAGGATTCATTATCTAAATTCACTAAACGAAGTGAAAATTTAGAAATCATGCTAGAAGCTCAAAATAATTCCAAAGATAGTTATGGAATAGGATACAACAATTAGAATGAAGTCGATTACAGAACTACGTATGTAAAGGAAAAATAATTGTATAGTGAAGAAACATTGGCTAATGTGACAATGAGTATAGAGCATCCACTTATAAGCATATGCATGCATACATCCACTATGATTAATTCTAAAAGCAAGCATCATGCTTTTATATATGACTCATAACCTAGGTGTAGAGTTCAACACTCTCAAAGGAAGAGTAGGAATAACCTCTATAATAATATGCAAACCCACTCACTTCCCTTTATACCTCAAAGAAGCTTGCATCAAGCCTTCATTCAGAGTAGGTATCATATATGTAATCATGATAGCTCATTTCACTTTTTAGTAAACCATTCGAAACCTTCAATGTACAAAAGAAGTTTTCTAATTATGCATATATATATATAGAATAATAAGTAATTATTTATGCATCATCATCACTCATATAACCTAGTATGCCATTTTTATGGTAGGTTTGGACATGTTGATTAATTTTGTTTTCTCAAACAAAGAATGATAAGCAAACCCTTGAAATTTTAGGCTGACAAGAAGAAGGAGCCTAACAATCGAGGAAACAAGTGTATTTAAATACCTAAATTGCAAGTTTCTTAAAGAGAAAACGGTGTGTATTAGAAATGATAATCTTAAATTGAGTTTTATTTTTGAAGATTTTACATTTTTTTATCTTAATGAATCTAAGAATGTATTGAAGACGTTATTGTAAAATATTAAAAAAATAGTCTTTAAAGAGAGGAAGATTGATCAAAGACTCTTTAAAAGAAATAATTATTGAACTAAGTGAGGATGAGATGCCTCTAATGGATTGTAAACTCAAGAAGAATGTTTGTTCAAATTATTCATGAGTAATGTTCACCAAGAGATAACTATTAATTCATGCTTTATAAATTTGTCACATATTGCTCTTATTTATTAATTTTATTATAAATCGTTTGTGTTGATTGTTTGGGTTTGAATTATTAGTAAGATTTTTAACTTTTTTAATAGTGTGAACCTTAGTACCTAAACTTAGAGACTATATGTAAAATGAGGTTATCAAGTTACCACTTATATCAATTGGGCAATAATTTCTCTACACCATTAAATAAGGATAAATTGGTCGATCCTCTTGTCGATCACCTATGTAAATTGGTTGATTAATATCTTCAAATGGTTGACTAATGTCCCATTGTCTACAACACTTTTCTTTCAAGTGAACTTAAAAATATATCGGTTGCATATCCTAGTTAACCACACCAATTGTTGGTCGACCAATATAGCTTTATGGTTGATCAATATAGAGAGTTGAAAGCAAGATTTTATCCTCTTCCTCATCTATATAGAACTACTTCACTTATCATATCCTGAAAAACTTTAGTCAACTAGTCTTCATGATTTAAGAGCTTTCTCCTTCTCTTTTCTTCTCTTTTCATGTTTTATGTTTATATCTTCAAAAAGCCTAAAAACAATTAACTCTTTCATTTGAATAACAATATCCCTTAATTCATAAAAATTTCTTTATATCGTATAAATTTGAAATGTTGTCATTTTTTTAAAATTTGGGAATTTTTATATTTTTTCATAATTTAGGTTATCTTTTCAAATTGATGCTTTCATAGTTAAATTGTAAAAAGAGTCAATGTTGTTTCCCTTTCAACTATATTAATACAACTTTAATTTTTTTCAATTTTTGGTATTTTAGGGACTTTTAGAAAATTTTGGGCTTTCAAAATTATCAATTCTTTTATGAAATTAATTTTTTGATATTTTAATTTTGCTTAAAATTTTCATTTATTGCTTTAATTGAATCTTTAACTTAGACACGATACTAAAATTAGGATTTTTTTTCAAGTTAGGCATAGTTAGGGATGTTTCTATCAAAATTAACCCTTTTCTTTTGACTCCTTAAATATTCAATAATAGTTTTAGTAAGGAAGTTTATCAATCTTGATCAAATTTGATCTAATTTTCTAACCAAGTTAGCTTGATGCATGACACTTTATTTTTTGCCTTTAAATAAATGATTTCTTTTTGATGATTCTAAAAAGGGGGAAAAGAATGGTGATAATAGATTTAGAAGGAGCAACGAATTTAGGAGAAGATTATTGATGAGTTCTATCATCATAAAATAGGGGGAAGATTATTGAACTAAGGAAGTTTTCAATTGATGTTTTAGTTATAACAAAACATAATTATTACTAATGAGTTTATTATTTTGACAAAAAGTAATATAAGAACAAAATAAAGTCATAAATCCAAGAAGATAGTTTATGAAATTTATAAAGAGAAGTTGAAGTTTGCAATTGACGAAATGAAGATCAAACTAAGAACAATAAAAGATCAAAGCTCATTAGGTAACTTTATATATTGTGTTATCAATCCTAATCTCACTTTGTTAACAATAACTCAAAGGCTTATTTTGTAAAAAAATTTTATGTCACTTCATTGTCTGCTTCTTTTTATTCTTGAACATGCATTAAAGCTTTTGGTTTTAATATAAAAGCCTTTTGATCTTTCATATAAATTTTAAGGAACACTGTTATAAGTGTTTAAATGATACTTGCATTAAACAAATTGAGTTTGAGCATTTAAAATTGTTAAAATCATATTTTTGTATTGATAGGTTGACTTATATGAGTTAGTGATCGACCAATATAAGTTAAAGTTATTAAATTTAATGTCCCAAAAGTTTTTGTAACATTGGATGATGTATTAGTCAACCAATATGCTATACTAGTCAACCAAAGGGTCTTAAAACACTATAAATATATACTTTTCTCATTACATTTTATACACATTTTCAAGTATTTTTTAAGCATTTGAGTATCATTGACTCATATTTATATGAGTGAGCCTCTTTGTAGTTATCAAGTGATAAAGTGAGGAACTTTAAGTTCTAATATTTGGTTGGTGCATTATATTATTGTAATTAAAGATGATCCAAGTGATATTGAGGTTTCATTTTACCTAGGACGAATTGTAAAAGGGTTCCTCTTTACCAAGAAAGATTGTACAAAGGTTATTTTTCACCTTGAAAAAAGAATTATAGTGAAATTCTAAGAAGATTCTTGAGAGTGCAAACGTTATTGGCTAAAATACTACGTCGATTTGCATTCTTTCTTCCCTATTCTCTTTAAATTATTATTAAATTATTTAATTGATTTATGTTAAGTATTTTCTTCATTTTTATTACATTGATTCTTGTTAAATTGAGTTTATTGGTTATCAAAGTTTGTTAAATTTTGATACACCCAATCCACCCACTCTTGGGTTCCATTAAGAACTAATAAAGGACAAGAAGAAAAATGAAGAAACATGCCAAGTATTTATTGTGTTGATTTGAAGAAATTATTCATATAAATTTTGCCTTAGTAATAGTTGAAAGTATATATGGTGATGAACCAGTGACTTATAGAGAGGCAATAGATAGTAAAGAAGCATCATAATGGTTGGCCACCATGGATGAGGAGACCCCTAAATAAGAATAAGATGTGGGAACTTTTACAAATATGTAAGGCAAGTAGGACGAAAATGGGTTTTTAAGAAGAAATAAGGAATTCTTATAGTTGAGCCATTTAGGTTGAAGGCATGACTAGTGGCACAATTTTTAAGGAGGGAATTGACTACTAGGAGATATTTCACAAGTTGTGAAGTATAAGACTGCACAAGTTCATCTAGCCATAATAAATGCATTTAATTTGGAACTGGAGAGAATTAATATTAAAATTGCATTTTATATAGGAAATTATAATAATAGATCTTTATGTCACAATTAGAGGATTTTCTTAATTATAAGAAAGACCATATATTACTGCTGAAGAAATCCTTGTAGGATTGAAATAGTCACTAAGGTAATGATATAAAATGCTAGATGCATCCATATTGTCTTATGACTGTTCGTAATTAGTTTGACAATTGTGTTTACTCTAAGAAGGTGTTAGATAGTTCATGGATTTGTTTGTTGCTATATATTGATGACATGTTAATTACAGTTAGGAACAAAGAGACCTTATTGAGTAGTGGATTTAAGATGAAGGATTTAGGTGTAGTCAAGAAAATCCTTAGGATGAAGATTTAGAAAGATAGGAGAGGAGCCATGTTGGGCCTGGGTCTCGGTTCTTGTTTCGTGGCAACAAAAAGCTAAAATTAGGGGATTTTGGAAATAGAAATAAAATAAAATAAAACAAACATAACTCACGGTTAGGAGTAAAATCAAATAAATAATAAAAATAAAAAATTGAATGGGGTGCTTTAGATTGCACGGCCGTACATTTTGTGCATGACCGTGTTTAATATGCACGAACGTGCAAGAGAGGGAGCACGGTCGTGCATCCCAAAAGTCATGGTCGTGCTTGTGCATGATCGAGAGCTTTAAAGAAACCAGCTTTTGCATAATTGTGCAATTGCATGAATAGTGCAGTGGTCGCGATAGTGCTTGTGCACGATCGTGTAATTCCAACTCTGCCACTCTCACTTCTAATCTTCATAACTTTTAACTACAATATCCAAAAATTACAAAATTTATGTCATTGGAAAACTAAAAGGATAAGCTACAACTTATATAAAAAAGACTTTGTCTAATTAGGCCTATATTAATATAGTTTAATCATTTAAAAACGTAACATAATTTTTTGCCAAAAATGGTGTTACAACCTCTACCAACACCAATGATGCTATCTTGTAAAGGCCATATCTTTTTTTTAAGTCTAAAAATTACAACCTTTATACCATTAGAAATCTAAGAGAATGATCTACAATTTTCATGAAGACAACTTTATCAAATTCTGCCTAAATCAATACAGTTTATTCATTAAACTCAGGACATAACTTCTGTCCCCTTATTCCTTTACTGTCTAATTGACATTGTCACAAAAACCAAAAGATTTGAATCCAACAAACACAATTTATACATATAAGACTCCTAATATAATAGACTCCCACACAACAATTTTACTTAAGAAAAATCTATCCAAAAGCCATAAAACAATTCACAATTTTATTCCTAACTGAAATGGTCAACTTAACAGAGAAGAAAATTCTGCACATATATTCTTCAACTCTTACTCTCCTTTCCCAAACAAACAGAGTTTCATCTCTCAGATAATGTAGAGTTTATACATAACTTCAATTACATATTAAGAGACAAAGCAGTAGGATAATCCAAAAATACGACATGAATGCTTATACTTGATATGCTTGCAAAACTACCTAAAGTATTCGGACTAGCTTAGTTACGAAAGATAGTAATTCTTGGAGTTTGCCGAAGTTTGCAAGGTTCAATGATTTGCTTTGTCTACATTTGAAGAGTGGAAGCTCTGTAGCTAATATGTTTATAGCCATCGGTAACGGGCCACACACACAATCAAGCATAAATATACATATATATAGGATTTTAGTCTTAGCAAATCATATTATCCTTAAATCAGATCATATAATCATTTAATTATCAAAATATAACATTCAATTATGCTTCATGCTCAACAATCAAGATACAATGCACAAACATAATGTCTCGAGAGAATCCCATGGAACGAAATGGCAAAATCGACGTTTACACTATGAATGAAATGAGTCCATTTTTCGGAGCTCATATGTCACAAGCGGGCAGCCGGGAGAAAGCTTTAGGTCAACGTACATGTGAAGAATGAAATAGTAGAGAAAGCTTTAGGTCAACTTACATGTCACGAATGAAATAGTATCTCTCTTACCCCCACAAGCAAGTTTTTCGATGCTCACCCATTTCATAACATATTCATTCTTTCATGCTTCTTGCACTTTTTTGTTTTTCGTCAATTTAAAATGCAGTAAAATCTTTCAAGCATAACAAGTTATCGAATCACAATGTATTTTTCCCATATTCATAATGATTCAAAGACAAGAATTTTAGCATACAAACACGTAAGAATTTCAGCCTATTATCACAACAACTATAAACATATTACCCACCTATTTAATGATGGCACCAAACTCAAGTTTGTCTCTCCTCTTGCTCTTTCCTTCGATTTTCTTGATTCCATTCAAACAAACAAATTTTCATTTAAACTACTATACGAATAAAACTTCCATAAAGCACTAATATCCAAAAATAAGCTTAGTGTAAATACTTTTATGGATCGATGAACAATCTTAAAGACAAACCTAAATCCATAATGTATAATCACTACAAGAAAATCACATAATAACGGCAGAATATTTCCGACGGACGCCACTCTGACGCTATTTACCGACGGAATTTAACTTTTCGTCAGTAAATGTGTTAGTATTAGCGATGGCCATATTGTTTCGTCGGTAAACATGAAAGGAACAATTTCGCGCAATATCTCTGATAGAATATAGCAACGATAAAGCTATCAGTGTCGGAAAAAATGTGTGAAAACTTCGCGCAATTTTTTCGCTTCGGACGTATACCGACATTAAATTTTTCGTCAGTATATATACCGACTGCATGTTGAATATCGTCGGGACATGCAACCATGAAAGCCGGATATTATCGACGGAAAGGTTGTTCCGTTGCTGACATCTGAAAAACCTTATTCACAGACAGAGAACCCGTTTCGTCGGTGAATCAGGCTACAATTCACCAACAGAAAAGAATGTACCGTCGGTAAATGTGAATCAAATGCTCTATATTACTGACGGAGACGATGTTCTGTCGGTGACTTTGTAAAATATCACTGAATCACCGACGGAGTCTTCATTCCATCGGTAACCGTCAGCCTCAATGGCCTTGGATCCTTCGAGAATATCTAATTTACCGATGGAATTGGTTTGTCATCGGTATTTGAGTTACTCCTGCCCAAATATGCCACCCGTTTATCGATGAAATGGTGTTGTCCGTCGATAACTGTCGGCAGCACCATTGTTCAAAAACCCTAGATTACTGACGGAACACGTATTCCATCGGTAATCCGGCGCCTTTAACTGGGGCGCTGACCCCCCTCCCTCCCCCGCGCTCTCATTTCTCTTCTCTTCTCCTCGCGATCGTCTTCTGTTTTTCCACTCATTCTCTCACATTTTCTGGCCCCTTTTTGATTGTTGTGTTACATATCATGCGTTGTTTGAGGTAAACTTTCTTATTGTTGTGTTATTTCTACCAAAAAAACATGTTTTTACTGTTAAACGTGAATGCTTGGTGATGAAATCTTGTTTGATTGTTGTTAATGTTTATGATTTTTTGTGTAATTATTGATTTATTTGTTGTTTGAAAAAAACATGTTTTTACTGTTAAACGTGAATGCTTGGTGATGAAATCTTGTTTGATTGTTGTTAATGTTTATGATTTTTTGTGTAATTATTGATTTATTTGTTGATTGTATGTATTATTGTTAGTAAATAAGAGAAAAATACAATTGATTTATGTATAAATTGAGATTATACATATTGCTTATGAGGTGTTCGATAAAATGCCTTTTATGATTTTTGAAAATTTTTTAATTGTTGTGTTAATTTGAGAATTTGAATATTTAATTTCGATAAAATGTTTAGTTTGAAGTTTTAATTTGTCGAAT
>JAOSBO010000007.1:26001257-26012153 GCA_027563915.1 Erythroxylum rotundifolium
AATTAAATATATATTATAAATTAATTTCTATTATAAATTAAATTTATATATTTAATCATTAACAAATTAAATGTAACGTTTCATCATCAAATATAATGAAAATATAAATTTTTAAAAAAATTTAATAAAAAATGTTACCAACGGAAATAACGAAATTCCATCGGTAACTTATTCTCATATATACCGATGGACAGAACAGTCCGTCGGTAGTGTTTAAGCACATTTATCGATAGTAAACACATTACTGTTAGTAAATATACTGACAGAATGCAAAATTTCTAACGCTAAATTTACATACGCTTAATCAGCTTCGGTCGGCATTTTTAGCGTCGAAAAGTTGTATTCCGTCGCAAATTTATGGACTGAAAAAATATGATGGTCAGTAAACTTTTGTTACATTTTTCGACGGTAATTAACTTTCCGATGCTAAAGTTAGCGACGGAAATTTAATTTCCATCTGTAAAGTTAGCTACGGCCGAATCAACGATGTTTTCCCCTGTCAGTATATTCCGTCAGTAATCTTATATACCAACAGAATATTTGGTTATTCTGTCCGTATTTTCCGTCGCTAAACTACTATTTTCTTGTAGTGAATGTTTTTGATCGAATTGATTCCCTCTCTACCTTTTGATTATCAACTTGTTTCTTAATGGTTCAGAAACTTTGGTTTTTTGTCCAGAAACATTGTATGTTTATTTATGTATGTTTCTGATGAAGATGGGTTGGGTAAAGGAGAGAGGGACAGGGTCTTTGACCCATTTGAGCCTAACTCTGTGAGGTCAAATAACCATGATCTTGAGCTCTTTTCATTAGACTCAAATCTATAAGTGATATGGGCCACTAAATATCTTACGATCTCCCACTTAGCCTATGTGACAACTTGATGATTCAACAATAAAACTTTCAGTGCACACAATACATTGAATCGATCAAATTATCCTTAAGTAAATTAAGAGGATTGGATCATGGCGGTCACAAGTTATACAACATGATTTTTTTTCCATGTATCACATAATCAACTCAACTCGTATAACGTTAAAGTGGGTAATTCTGTAATTGTTATCTCATAGAAACAATTATTGTATACAACATAATTTGGATAATAAGTCAATGAGCAAAAAGAAATGTGACTGTGATTGAATTCACAAGTGTCATGACAATTCGAGCAAGACAATTATATATATATATATATATATGTCAGAACTCTATGCTAACAAGGACTTATCTATAATGTCCATCCGTTCAACATGGCCAATAAACGTTTTGGGCTGTAAGTCTTTAGTTAATGGATCTGCTATCATCAGAGCTATACCAATATGCTCAATTAACACTTTATGTTTTTGCACTTCTTTTTTCATAGACAAGTACTTCAAATCCATGTGTTTCGGACCCTTGGAATACTTATCATTCTTAGAGAAGAAAATAGCCGTAGAATTATCACAATAATTTTTTAACGGTCTAGCAATACTGTCGACAATACCAAGAACGAAGATAAAATTTCGCAAACATAATCCATGAACTGTGACTTCAAAGAATACCACAAATTCAGCCTCCATAGTGGAAGTAACAATGATGGACTGCTTTCCACTTTTCCACGAAATTACTCCTTCAGCTAATAGGAACATATAACTAAATGTAGATTTCTGTGAGTCTACACAACCAGCATAGTCTGAATCCGAGTAACCTATCACTTCGAGATGGGTTGATTTTTTGTATATGAGCATAGTTGATTTTCTGTATGTGAGCATAGTTCTTGGTGCCTTGTAAATATCTACGGACTTTTTTTGCACCTTTCTAGTGGTCCATTCTAGGATTGCTTTAATACTAGCCTAGCATTCCAACAACAAAACTGATATCTGGTTGAGTGCATGTTTGAGTATACATTAAGCTACCAACTATTGACTCATAAGGAATAGACTCCATTTCCTTGCATTCCAAATTGTTTTGTGGACATTGCATCTAACTAAATTTGTCCCCTTTCTGAATTGGAACTATCCATGTGGAGCACTTTTCTATTTTTTAATCTTTTAAATGTTTTCTCGATATAACCTTTCTAAGACAATCCTGACAATCTTTGTTATCTATAACAGAATAGTTATATTCTGATCACACAGGATGCCTCACCCATATCTTTCATTTTGAAATTATTAGAAAGAAAATTCTTGACATCATGTAACGAAACCATATTATTCGTAACAAGAAGGATATCGTCAACATATAGGACTAATATAATGAGCTTGCTCCCACTCACCTTTATATAGATACATCGATCACCAGTGTTCTCTACAAAACCATAAGACGTAATGGTATCATTAAACTTAAGATACCATTGTTGAAAAGCTTGTTTCAGTCTATATATTTACTTCTTTAATTTACACATTAACTTGTCCTTTCCTGTGGTTTTAAAACCTTTCGATTGATCCATATACACTTCTTCTTCCAAGTCACTATTTAGAAAGGCATTCTTTACATCCGTTTGGTGAAACTCTAAATCATAATGAGCTACTAGGGCCATAAAAATTCTTAAAGAGTCCTTCTTTGAAACTGAAGAGAAGGTCTCTTTATAGTCAATATCATCCTTTTGAGCATAACCTTTGGCAACAAGTTTGGCTTTATACCTTTCAATGTTGCCTTGTGAGTCACGTTTGGTCTTAAAGACCCATTTACAACCCACTTGTTTTGCACCTTCCTGCAACTTAACTGATTCTTAGACTTGGTTGTCATCCATTGATTTCAACTCTTCTTTCATAGCATTGAACCATTTTTTAGAATTGTCACATTCCATGGCTTGTTTGATCGAGACTGGATCTTTATCAATGCTCAAGTCACATTCGTGTTCAAGTGAGTAAACTTCATAGTCACTTGAAATAGTTGATTTCTCTGCCTTACAGACCTTTGTAATGCTTTTTCTTGTGGCATAACTTGATCATTTGTAACTTGAATATCATTAGTTGATTCTTCATTAATAAATTAAATTTGTGGAATTGGAACATTAATTTGTTGTTCTGATATGTTGCATATCCATGGTCCAACAAGCGAAATAACAACCGGTGGGATCACATTTGATGTAGTAGTTTTTACCTTACTTGAAGTAGTTTCTATATAATTCTCGTGAATATCCACTTTTCGTGGTTCTCCACTCCTGCTGATTTGACTATTTTCAATGAACCGAATATTACCAGACTCAACCATTCTCGTATTATAGTTAGGATAGTAAAATTTGTACCCTTTTGATTTTTCAGGATAGCTGATGAAAAATCATTCGCAGTTCTCATCAAGCTTCTTTTTATGTGGAGTATACAGCCTTACTTCTATCGGACAACCCTAAATGTGAAGGTATCGTAAACCAGGTTTCCTTCTTGTCCACATTTCATAAGGTATCTTAGGAACTGCTTTACTAGGAATCCTATTAAGCAGATACACAGTGGTCTTTAATGCATGCATCCACAATGATAATGGTACAGTACTACGACTTAACATACTCCTAACTATATCTATAAGAGTATAATTATGTCTTTCGGTTACACCATTTTGTTGCAGTATACCAGGCATTGTGTATTGAACACATATGCCTCGACTTGCAAGAAACTTTGTAAATGGACCTGGACATTGTCCACTTTCATCAAATTTTCTATAATATTTACCACCTCTATCAAACCTCAGTATCTTTACTTTTCTATCTAATGCCTTTCTACCTCATTAACGAACATCTCTAGGATGTCCACAGCCTAAGATTTTTCATATAGTAGATAAATATAACCATATCGTGAGAAGTCATTAATAAAGGTAATGAAATATTTTTCACTGCCCCCAGAAGGAACGACGAAAGGATCACAGATGTCAGTGTGTATTAATTTCAGTAATTCATTAGTTCTTGTGGCTGGATGCTTTGATATATGTTTGGTTTGCTTGCCTTTAATGTAATCCACACATATATCCCAATCAACAAAATCCAATGGAGGTAAGATTTCATTTTTCACTAATCTCTGTACCCTTTCCTTAGATATATGACCTAATCTTTTATGCCATAAAAAAGCAGAACATTCATTTTGTGCACTACGTTTACTTCCTATAATATGGTCAACATGAAACAGAGATGCAGCAAAATTAACATCAAGATTGAAATGATATAAACAATCAATTAAAGTACCAAAACCACAGTAGTTCTTTTGTTTATACAATGAAAAAACACCGCTTCCAATCTTAAATTGAAATCCTACAGCATCCAACTTTGCAACAGAAACTAATTTTCTAGCACATTCAAGAACATAAGTCACTTTTCTAGATCTAGGTAATAGCTAGTGTCTAAGATCAATCTATACGTCCCCATGCCCTCTATCCGTGCCTTCATTCTGTTCCTAATATATAAGAACTTTTCAGTTTTGTTTATGGGTTGGATTGAAAGGAATCCCTGTTGAACATGTGACACATGAGTAGTTGCACCAGAATCTAACCACCAAGTATTATTAGACACTTTAATAAGATTTGATTCAAAACATATTGAGACATAGTATATACCTTTCTTTTCGAACCAAGCATTTCGTTTAGGGCAATCCTTTTTGAAGTGATCGGACTTCTTGTAGAAGTGACACCTCTTGTCTTTAAGGAATCGACCCTCATTAACTTTATTGAGAGCTTTGTCCTTATCTTTAACCTTCTTTCCTGGTTTGTGCTTGCTGCTACTAGCTCTTGGATGAAATGTGAGATGAATGAAGTGCTCCTTCATTTTCTTCAATCTCCTTTCTTCCTGAGCCAACATGGCCTTAATTTCTTGAAGGTTTCATTTTTCTTTAATGGTGTTATAATTCACCTGGAACTGGCCAAACTCAAGAAGAAGTAAGTTAATAATGAACTGTACCAGAAATGACTCACTCACATCCATACCCATAGATTTTAGCTTTGCAGCTACATTTGACATATGGGTTACATGGTCATGAATGGGCTGTGACCAGTCAAACTTCTTGGTCATTAGCTCACTCATTAAAGTCCCTACTATGGACTTTTCAACTATATCAGATTGGGAGTATTCTTTAAGCTTTAACATGAACTCCTTTGCATTATCCGTCTTAGGCATTGATGGCTTTACATTTTATGTGATTGTCATCGTATCAAATTCAAACTCAACCTGTTAGACTATTCCCAAGCCTCATAATAAGACTTGTCATCTTCTGAATTGGTCTCAATTATGGCTGTGGGCCTTGCGTCTGACACTATGGCCAAGTCCAAATCCATTACACCTAGTTGGAACTGGATTTGTTCAGTCCGTTCAATACAGTTCAGACCATTGAACCTGATTAAGCCATTTCCTAAAGCAAACAAATTAGTAGATGTTGCAAATACAACATATAACCCACGCATTACTGCTTTGAGTATACCTAAATGGATTCAAACTAATATTAAAGTTTGATTATGTATTTAAATTCTCCTTTAGGTGATATTTAAATATATAGTTGTAACCTGTCATGATGCAAATAAATAGTTCACTATAATAGACAAGCAATTATATTCTAGTTAACATGTGTTTTATCTTTGGATATACAATCATATCAACCAAATATGATGATAAAGTCCCTTTAATATCATTAATTATAAGCAATGGTCTACCTTTGGGTGACCTCCTAGCGTTATAATTAATAATCTTAATTATTGAGTTCAACCTTTATGTTATTTTAATAGCATCATCTCAACATGAACAATTGAAACATTCATAATTAAATGCTTAATTTTTCAAGCTAGACCACTTTGGTGACTAACAAGCTTTCCATGCAATAAACATTTAATTGGACAATTATTGTATATGACAAATTTTAATTTAATTAGTTTAGTCACTTTGGTGACTAACAAACTATTTTAAATTACCATTATGTCATGTAACACATTCAACATATAATAAGACAATTTAATTCCAAACATTGCATAATATAAAATATTCAAAGTACTAAATAAAACATATAATATGACACTAATTTTAAAAATTATATTATGCATAAAAATAAATCAATTATGAATTAAATAATCCATTATGTCCCATCCGAAAAATGTTTTACTTAGGGTTAAAATCTATAATTTATTACTTAATAATTAAGGTTACATAATATAACCCTAACTAATTCTTTAATGGCCCAAAGGGCTAAAAATCCAGCCCAAAAACAAGTTTTGGGCCAAAAGGCACACGCCAACATGTATTGAATGTGGGCTATGACTGGTGCATGCCCCCTCTGCACAAGATGGGGTGTGTGCTCCATCGCCACCTTTGGTTTCTTTTTTTTTGCGATTTTTGTAATGGGTTTATTTCAAACCACAAAGCATCCCTTCCTAACGGTCATCCCACAGAAACATGTTTTTATATTTGATTCAAGAAAACTCACAATAATTTCAACCTTTGCGCTTCAAGAATGAAAACTTTTCATTTCTTTTGAACAACCATCAATACATGTAGACAATGGCATCTATCAAATTGAATCATCCAACCACATAAGAAACAAAGAAAACTTATGTTGAACATGTATGAAAATATAAGAACAAAAGAAAGGACATAAACATAGGGTTCATCTGTCATCAAAAATTTGCCCAGTATACAAGAACAAACAAAACAACAGCATTTGGCATATTAAGAGAGCAATACAGAAAACCCATTTAAAAAATGTATGGGAAAAGTTTGCAAAAACATCATTCCATATGCGAAAATAAACAAAGCAAACACAAGCTCTGATACCAATTGTAAATACTTTTATAGATCGATGAACAATTGTAAAGACAAACCTGAATCCATAATGTATAATGTTCTTGATCAAATTGATTCCCTCTCTGCCTTTAGTTTATCAACTTGTTTCTCAATGGTTCAGGGACTTTGGTTCTTTGTCCAAAAATGTTGTATGTTTCTACAGAAACAAATAACCCTTTTTATATATGTTTTTAATGAAGATGGGTTGGGTAAAGGAGAGAGGGAAAGGGTTTTAGACCCATTTGAGCCTCTAACTCTGTGAGGCCCAATAACCATAATCTTAAGCTCTTTTCATTAGACTCAAATCCATAAGTGACATGGGCCACTAAATATCTTACACTTAGACTCAATCTACTCTTGGTTTATCTAAATTAGAATAACTAAACATCTAGTCAAAAATCCATGAAAATCTAAGAAAATGATTTTCTTGTTTCTCTTCTTTCTCTTTTCATTTTCAGCATATAAAACTTATTTTCTCTACCTTCTTCTTCTATCAAAACAAGAAGAATAGATAAAGGATACCTAAAACCCGGCTGAATCCTTTCCTTCCTCTTCTTTTCTATTTCGGTTTCTCCTTCTCTTCTTCTAGTTTCTTCTACGACTTTCTCTCTTTCTTTCTTACTTCTACACGACTTTCTTCCAAGTTTTTCCTTCTTTCTTACTTAATTTTCTAACGTGTCTCTTTCCTACTTCTCTACTACAACTCTCACACACTCTTCTTATTTCTTCTCCTATTAATTTAAGACAACTTTAGTCTTTCTAAGCTACCATTCACATTTAACTTAATGCTAGCATACTCCTTAACTTTAGCATTTCTATTTAATCCATGCAAACACATGTAAATAAATATATTTGTAACTAACTCCAAAAATTTCTAAATTCAAAATTTCAAATTTATGCTCATGTTTGTAATTTAATAGAATAAATTCTAAGAAAATTTTTTGGGTCCAATAAGCTATATTTTACTTATCATAACAAAATTATATTTAAAAGGCATTACAAACTTTTTAGATAGCAAATTTAGTTTGCACTCATTGGTAGCTCACTTTAAACTTAACATATATGCATTACCTAGTTCAAATATCAAGAAGAATTACACATAGTAGGTTCTTGCTTGAGTGTAGTTGGGACTCTGATGTATGTTATAGTAGGCATAAGATTATATTTAGCATATGTAGGTAGTATGGTAAGTAGGTTTATGAGTAATCTTGGGAAAGCTCACAAGTAAGTTATTAAGTGGGTTATGCAACACTTTAGAGGTACGAACTTAGTTTATGGCTCAACTAAGACTAGAGGTATTATTGTTTTTATATATTATGATTATATTGGAGATCTTTTAAGGGGGAGATAATTGAAATGTTATATTTTTACCCTATTTGGACTTGCAATAGTTAGAAAGCAACATTTTAACCAATAGTTATATAATGTACAACAAAAGCAGAATTCATTTCTTTAATGGACGGGGGGTTAAAGGAGGAATATATATGTGTAGTCTTATTAGCAGTTTGAGTCTAAACTTGTAGAACTCTATCATTGACTGTGATAGTTAGACTGATGGACTTTCTCTATGACCTATTTTGTTGATAGAATTTATCACCATTCTAACCACTTTAATAGTTGGCTAATTACTCGAAATTTCTTATTATTCTCTATTTTAATGTTAACAATATATAGGGGTCAAACATGATTATTTTATTCTCAAGATATTTAGTTTTTTTTTATATGTGAGAAGGAAAGAAGCGGTCATATTCAACAACAAAGTTTATTTTATATATTGTTGGAAGCTCTATTCTTTTTTAACTAAGAGCTTTTAGTATTGCTTTATATCGTTTTAATGAACCAACATTTCATTTTGCAATATTATCCAGTCAATCATATCCCATAACTTTGGAAATACTATTGTATATTTGATCTCTTGTTATTTTTTAATCAAATCACCATTTATGCCTTTACATATATAGTTTGCCAAGTACCCTTGAGGAAGCACACTACAATACTTATATGTTTCTAACTAGATTATTATTAAAAATATGTAAGTATCGATTACTCAAATTAATATCAGATTATTGTCCCTTACTTAAAAATATATGAGTATGGATTATTCAAATTATTATCGGATTGATGTGGAACTCGCTAGAGTTATTTTACAAATAATATCATATGAATTTATAGGTGATGCTTTGTTTTTCTTGGTTTTGATGAAATATGTCTTACTTATCTTGATGAAATAAGAGGACTGGCTACTTCATACAAAAAATAAATACCAAACTATAATAAAAGAATTAATCGCCTTACTCATGGACACAGGACACATAAATTAACCGAATTGTTGCTCTCTCTCTCTCTCTCTTCATTTTCAAGGTTTAGAGTTCAATTTTATGTGTAACATTTAGGAAAATTTTTCTTTTCTTTAATTTATCTTAACTACTACCATAATAACATCCAAGTATTAATTTCCAATTTTCTTCCCTTATGTACTTATCTTAATAGCTTTTGTATTTAAAACCAACTAGTTTACTAATTAACCGATATATTTTTAAAAATTAATCAAATTTTATCAAATAGAATAAAACATTGATTGTAATTTTAACAATTTCTTTTTTCAATTAAATTTTAACTTCTTTAATAAGTAAAGATAATCTCGTTCTTTAATCATATTTTAAATATTTCAATTTTTTACTATATATTCTACAGGATAAAATTTTAAATTTTAAACATTTTATTCAATCGATTTAATTTCAATTCTATTTTTAAAATATTGAATATAATTATACTTTTTAAAATTTAAGAATTAACTTGAAAATTGTTAAGCCTAATAATCTTGCAAATCAAGACGATCTCTGATCTCATCCGATCGCATCTGGCTATTGGTTTTGGGCCAAACATGTGAGTGAGCACTGTTATTGGCCCTAAAATCTGAAAAGCATAGTCAATCTTTAGGGCTGAGCCTAAACTCTGACTCCAGCAACCCTTACGCGACACGTCAGGATCTCTACGTCGGACTCCGTGGAGCCATACGCACCACACTTTGTCCCTCTTCGTATCTGAGTTTCAGAGTGGGGAGGAGCAGGGGAAGACACTTTGTTTGTCTCCATATCCGAATTTTATTTGAAGTTCAAATTTTTGTTTGCTTCGAGGGTTACGCTAATGGCTTCCCACAACCATCTCGACGATGTAAGTTGTTCATCCCAACTCATTTTTCACTGAGGTAGAAAGTTTCTGTATTCTTACGATGTTAGGGTTTTTCATTACCAATTTGACTTGTGACAGGACGATGATTTTGGGGGAGATTTTTCTGGCGGTCACAGTTCTAGGCGTCCTGGTTTTTACTTCTATTCGCTGTTTTCTCAATAATCAAATGACTAAGTCTCTCTCATTTTGTAATTCTGCTTTTTTATACTATTGATTTTTTCTTCTCTTGCGCTTGGGAATTAGGCATTAAGAGGTCCTATGGAGACCTAGAGGATGACGAGGATGACCTTTTTGGCCCTAAAAAGGTGCTTAAATTTTTTATTTTTGTAAAGCAAATGGTTTGTGAAGAAATCAAGGTTTTGGCCTTTTGGTGCTTCGATACTGGTTACTTGTGTACATCCAATGTTTTAACTATTTTGAATGCTGCAACTGAGACTATTTTGGCTCTCTCATTGGGTGGTGCTGCGAAGTTGCTGAAATACGCAAGTCTTATGCGGGATAATGTTTTGTTTGTTTATTGTGCAGGGAAATACAAAGGTGGAAGAAACTGCAATGATTCTGTCTCTTCGTGAGAGGTACTGCTAGAACTATATTGTTTTTCCCTTTAAAGTTTTTAAAGGTAAAGGCAGTATGGTTTTTCAGTTGCTTTTTGAGTTGCAAATAAGTTGGTGTCTTATGCCTTTTTCTTTTGTTTTGGATCTCTTTTGCAGTCTTGACAATTGTAAAAATACTCTTACGACATGCCAAGTATGTATTCATCTCTCTACTTCATTTTTTCTATGCTTCAAGTATAAGTCATTTCTTTTTTCTGTGAACTTCGCATTTTGAAATGGAGTTGTCACTCATCAGTGATAATAAAACCGTAGTTTTGTTATTATGGCCTCTTGGGTCCTTTGAATTTGTGAGATTGCATGATATTGCCAAACACCTCCATCATTTTTATTAATGTTCGCGAATTTTATTATGTAGATTGCTTCTAT
>JAOSBO010000007.1:26037618-26059622 GCA_027563915.1 Erythroxylum rotundifolium
AAATAATATAACAAATGCAATTTAAATCTCATAATTATAATCACATTATAATTTCTAATTGCATAACAATTATTCTAAGGATTTTATCTTTATGATTAATAATAAAATAATTAAAAATACTCAAAGATAAAAAATGTCTTTTTATTGAATAAAACAAAATTTATACAATTAAAATTACAACCAAAATTAGTTGCAAGGGCATACACTAACATGCACAGCTTGCCAAGAACAGTGCTATTGGGTTGGTGAACATGCTCAACTCCGGCGGTGCGATACTGGCTGTGGAGGTTGATAAGGAGAGCGGTAAGGTGAGAATTGTAGTAAGGGAAGTGGAGAAATGAAGATGCTCACATCCAAAGAGCCAGTTGGTTGCAGGACCGACGGAGAGTATGTGGAGTTCAGATACGAAGATTACATGGTCGTAGTTCAAGTCCGGTGGCCTAATCCCCCAACAGTGTCTTTCATTGATTATCTGTTCTGAATTGTAGTTCTGTCGTTAAGCATTTGTACTTAAAATCCATGGTCTATGCATGGGAATTCCAAGTTCAATCAACAATATTCTATTTTTCTGTTTGCATGCGAAAACCACATAATTGGAAACAAGTCTTATAACTTCGTTTTGAGTCGTTAGCTCCTCAAATGGTAAGGTCGTTTCAGTGACAAGGTCATCAAATGACATAGTTAAGCATAGATTTGATGATTTAACCTCCTCTTTGCCTGAGGTGATGCCGAATAATGAGAAGATAATCTTAATTTATTTACCAAAATACTAAACAACCTTGGTGATTAACCTCAATAAAACAACTTTGATTTTGTGCAGAATAAAATAAATTTTGGCGCAAGTCGATTGCAGACACAGTGACACCATCCCAGTTGATTCGTTAGAATTGGCAAATATAGGAGATTTTGTCAGTTGGAGTGAAACGTATCAATTGGAATCTATGGATAAACAGATTAGGAAACTTTCCAAGTCCCAATCGCGCAATTTTCTGGATTACGATAACGACGATTATTTTCCTCTGATTCGTTCATCTCAGTACAGAAACAGAGCCTCCCCTGGAACTGACCTAAGAGTATTTATCCTATTTCTTCTCCATTTTTCCCAGTCTTTTACTGTTTCCGTCTTCTCGTTCTTGCAATTTTGCTGTTGGCCCTGTTCTGTTACAGAGTATATAAAGATATACAAGTACAAATATTTTCCTGTTGAATTTCCTCGTTGAAAATTTTGAAAAAGTTCTGATCTTTTATGTTTTCGGTTACGGCCCACCATTGTTTTCCTTTCATGTGTCGAAAGAATTATTTGATGTGTTATTTGTATTATTGTTTGTTAAGCTTTAGTTCTGGGTTTTCTGAATTCTGGAGCGCCATGTAATACGCTATTCAGTCAGGTTACAGTAAATTTCCTGAACTTTAGATCTTGCTCTAGATAGAAAAATTTGTCTGGAATGGAGATGAAAGGTTGTCTCAAAAGCACACAGCTATAAATATATCTTGTCTGGTAGTTATGCAATAGTTTTGAGGATTAATTTGTTCGTATTCTTTGTGTTAGTTTCTTACAGAGACTTGATTTTGGATTGGATTGGGAATCTTATTTATTGTAAATGTTGCTTGGATGATGTTCCTGCAGGACTTAAGCCTGGTTTCAGAGATTGATAAAAAGATGAAGGATTACTCTGATTTTGTGCTGCATTCGTTGGAGTGTCTCAGTGCACGGGTATCCCAGTTGGAAAGTCGAACATGCCAATTAGAAAATGCCATTGATGATTTGAAGGAAGCAATCGAATTGTATTCCATGAAGAGAGACAGAAAACAAAAGGAGCTGGAAGATATGCTGATCCAGGTACATTTGCCGTTATTTTCTGTTTAATCTTTTTTTGCATATTTTTTATAATAGTTCCTTTTCTAGTTGAGCACCTTTGTCTGAACTGTTTCTTGCAGTTTCAGGGTGTCATCAAGGATTTGAAAGAGGAACCAGAGCTTGCAAGGCCTCAACTGTCCAAGAATGATCCTCAACTGGAGAAGCAAGACAGGACTGGGAAACCAGGTCAAACACTTCCAGTTCCTGTTACTCTTCCACAAGCTCCCTCTCCCTCTTCAAGTGCTCCAAACCCGCCTCATCAGACTCCTACTATGGCAGCACCTGTAACAGTACCACCACCGCATATTATACCTGAAGGGAGGCTCCATGGCTTTTCAGCAGCTGGACCAATTCTTCTCAACGTAACTCCTCGGGTCGTAACTCCGAAACAAGAATTTTACTTTCGAGGGCCATGGTCGGGTCTGTTCCAGGGAACTACCTCTCAATCTGGTCAATCACCACAGCATATTCCCCCGAACCCACCACTCGGTAATTGATCTCCACAATTGCCTTTAAGTCTGGATAATGAGTCAGACACTGTTGCAAGGGGACATAGAAGAGGAGTTGGTGATGTTATTGGCAAGTTTGTTACTATGAGATTTCACGGGGAGTTGGTCAGAACAGCAGTGAAAAAGCTGAGAAGAGAATGGAGAGTGCTTGGAACTGAACGTGGTGCTAAATAAGCTGATGAACGAGGGGTAACCTTGGCAAGCGTCAACCTAGTCTTAGGTTTCTGCAATGGAGGGTGCTTGTCGTTGTTCCTTCTATGGTTGCATGTGAATGAACGAGACTCTGTTTATTTTAATTTTCTGTTTTTGATTGTAATTAATTTAATATATTATTTAATTATTTAATATTAATTGTTATTAAGTTATAACTAAGATAATTTAATTATTTAATAAAAACTTAATAAATATTTAATAAATAAATTTTAAATATTTAATTATAAATAATAATAATAAAAGTTTAATTTAAATGTATCAAACTCTATACTCATTTAAAATTTTGATATTAAGAAATATTGTATAATTTCCATTATATCCAAATTTTAATTAATATTTAAGTATTTTGGGTAAATAATATTAAAGTATTATCAATAATAAAAGTATAATTACATAAAAATAAAAATAAAACTAAAGAGTCTTCTAAAAAGATATAATTGACATGACTTTTCTTGGCCAAGGCTGCTTATAGCATGGATGATGATCATGAGATCATGGTTTGTCCACCCCAGGAGTTAGTTCGGGTGCTTGAAGCAGGCGCCAGAGGTGTTTTGTTTCCTCGGGCTGTAATGTCCCTAGTTTTCGTCTTTGCTCACCGGAAAAAAAAAAATTTAATTCATTTATCCTAATTTAAAATGTTTTTAAATAAAGGTCTTGTTTGGTAATTAATTGATAAGCTAGTTTTTTAGTGGATTGAAAGATATTTAGTTATTTATAATCATTTTTGGTAAACTCAATCTGTCATTTTTTAAAAATTTTCCTCATATTAGCGTTTTGTTCCAAAAGTTATTATAAATTACACGAGACAAAAGGGTAGAGAAAGAGATAAAGATAGATAAGAATAAATTGTGAATTCAATTTATTCGAAATCAAAAAAATACTTTAGTTTATTCAAAAAATTAATTCAAGTTAGAAATTTTTCTTTAATAAAATTTTGTGTTTCGTATTAGTATCATTATTTTTTAAATTATTCCATTTTTAATTCAATAAATTAAGTATTATTGGATTTGATATCGTACAATACAAAATCTGCTACCAAATTATTTTATATTAAACAAAATTTTCTCTAATGTTAAATTCAAATATTAGTTTAGGTAAGAAAGTTTCAAATTGCATTCATTTTACTTATTAATACTTTGATTAAATTGTGTAATTAAGAAGAATTAAATCATTAAATTTAAAATCTGTTTTTATATTTCAATTTTTAAAACATGAAAATGTTTCTACAAATAGATATTATGTTTAAAATTGATTTTAATGTTAATTTTAACAGACAAAATTATTAATTTTTTAGTTTTAGTTATAAGATAAGACTAATTTTATTATGGATTACATTTTCATATAATTAAAAATAAGTTTTATGCTCATTAACTATCACATTTTTGCAGTTTAATTTCTAACATTAATTTCAATAATTATTTTTTATTTTGAACATAGGCAAATAGCTTTAAACTTATTTAATTTTGCTGAAGCAAATTAAAAAGTAAGCATAAATTCATATGAGAATATTCCAAAAATACTAAAATATAATACTCATATCCTTATAAATCTTTTTTTAAGTTATACCCTCGTAAGTCATTTTATATATAAATAGTTAATATTAAACAGTTAATTTTAGCAAACTTCTTTGAATAAATAATTGATGTTATCCGTTGATCAAATTAGCTACATTAATCCGTTGTTAGCTAACCATTGATAGAATCAGCTAATAACTAATGCAATCTGTTAATTGTCAAACAGGGCCAAAGTTTGAAAGGAAAATATGTCAGTTAATTCATGAATTTTTAATAAAATTTTAAATAAAAACCTTTTTTTCAGTTACAAAACAACTTATATTCATAAAAAAACATTGACAATCCTTATTTATATAAAATGTTAATAATAAATCTTTAAAAAAAATTTACTATATAGCTTTGTACTTATATTCAGTGTATTAATTCTCATATTGTGAATGAATATTTACATGAATGGTCAACTTATAAAATATCTCACTAATTAAGAACACTCAAATCTAGAATGGTAACCAATAATAAAGATATAGGAATGGAAATTCAACCTTTATTCCTTAAATTTTAGTTGTTTGGTTACTGGTAATAGATAAAATAAAATTAAAAAACTGGAATAAATTCTAAACAATCATAAACTTTTATTCCTAAGGGGGAGTGTGAATATAAGTTGGAATCAAATATCGGGAATAAGAGATAAAAATTATTCTTAGAATATTATCAAATTATTATCAAGAAATTGATTTTTATCATAATATTATCATTAATTATTTTATTTCGCTTTGTTGATACTTTTATTCTTATCATAAAAATCATGCATAATTATTTAAAACTAAAAATGTTATAAATCATAGAATTTTTTTATTAATTATTTATAAGCAATAAAATATTTTAACTAATTATTTACATAATAAATAATATAATAACTAAATATAAGTTAAAAATTATCATTTTTAATATTTAAAACTAAATATTAGCATAATTATTAACTTTTTTTAATGTTGTATCAAACACACGTAATTAACAATTTCATTCCTATTCCAATTTCCAATTTCCACTTTTCATTCTTATTCATATTTTTTAATTTCAATTCCCTTATTACTGGTTCCCAAATGAGACTTCACTCTTTAAGAATTATTTGCTTTATAGTGGAAGTTACAATGAAGATGATTTGTTCCTATTTATTTTACAACATTACATCTCCCATTTTCATATACATTTAGAGAGCCTCTCATTAGACTATAACATTCTTTATATTCATTAATGTAGACCCAACATAAGTATGCATTAGGTCAAATCTTGGATTAGTTAGATTAGATTATCGAATCCAATCAGATCATTAGAAGCCTGAAGTCTACAAAGACAACGTTTAACCTAAATCTAATAAATGATATAGCAAGCCTACACCTTTTACATTAAAAAATATGGGAAAATAGAGCAAGGGTTCGATCACATTTGTAACGAAATAATTACAAAATTTTTCAGATTTGATTTGTGGAAAGTCAATATCACTGAAATTTTATAAAATGATTAACATAAAGCGTAACTGGTACCTTATTTTGAAGTTTAACCATTTTCTTATCATATCCCTCTAATCGTTTCTAAAACTGGTTCATCCTAACCACCGTACTTGTACAATTGTCCGACCTCTAACAATATTCATATAACAAGTTGAAAGGACTATGCAACTGTTTCAGAGAGGATTAGGCAAGAAGTGCTAGCCCGTTTAAAGCTTAAGCCTATTTATAATAAGTTATAGATATTTTAGTAAATTAATTGAAATTAAATTCTATTTCCAATTAAACTTTTGCTAGAATTACAAATAATTTTAATTAAATATCAATTATGCCTAAATAAGATCCAATCTCTCATATTGATTCTTATTAATTATATATCTCATATTTAATAATAAATTTTTTCAAACTTTACAATCAAACCCAACTTGATTAAAATATATTTTCTTTCTTTAGCTTGTTCTTTATATATGACCATTAAGTTCCCAAATATGTTGGCAATGGATTCAAATTATAACCCTAAATGATATTTAGGACTAGATAAATTAAATTCTTTTAATTTATCTTTAATTCTCTAGTGAAACAATTTATATCCATAGATCAAGATTGGCGTCAAGCAACACATCATTATCACCCAAATATTTAGGAATGTTAAAGTGGTTTTGACTAACTTTTTGGTACATGATTTTTCATATAATTCAATCCTTTTATCATATAATGTTCCAATTAAACATAGACCATGAAATTAATGTCTATTCTATTTGAGTCCAATTATGTTAGTTCTCCACCATTAGTAATTTATTCAATTAATGACATTTGAAAACTATTTTCAAAGTGTCATTATATCTTGGCCAAATATTTTTTAACTAAATACTAATCGAGAACAATGAAACATTATCCCTGATAACTTTAGGGTGAAGAATCATGTATTAATCACTCAACTACCTTTATATAGTTCATACTATATCTAATCACTATCGAGTAAGTTATCCTTGACTATATAAATAGTATCAAAATATATCAATCCCTACATGAGATAACTTTGGAGATATCAAGTTAAATGATCACTTATACAATCATCACAATGAGATTTTCATAGATATAGAAGTAATGTTCTAAATGAATTCTCATATGGGGTTAGTTAAGTGAAATTGTTCTCTAACAAGCACCTTTACATTTGTTTAAGTATCTTCATACTTTAGTCTAAAAGATAGACTACTTCCTTCATAAGGAAGGAAGATAATGTTTACTAGTCTTTTTATGCTCCATAAACATCCTGTCTTAATAGAACAACAACTAGGAATAATTTAGAGATAATATATAAATGCAATATGAATTATATAATTATGATCTCATCATAAATTCATTTGCGATGTATATTTATCCTATGAACTCTATCATATACATATAAATATGTATAAGATAAATAACGTCTTTAAATTATCTATTTTTTACTAAACTATAACCAATCGATTGGCTTTAGAGCAAAAACTAGCAATATCATTTAAGATAGAAATTTATAATCCAATGAGCTTATGCTCAATTGAGCTTAGTTGATCCAATAACATGATCTAGTCTTAATGCACATTAAGTTATTCCTTTCCTTTTAATGTGATCTAATCAAGCAATGAAATAGAACCCAAATCCGTTGGTAACTATCATTGTAGTTTACATTTTTTTATTAAGGACTTGCATAGAAATTAATTGATTATTTTTATTAACAGTTCGTTTTTTCAGAACAAGTTTGTTGCAATTTGATATTTATTATTAGCTAATGCAAATAATTCTTTTAGTTGTTAAGCTATAAAATTGTTTTATTTTGGTATTACCTTTCATTGCCTTTACATAAATAGCCTTAATGTACATAGGAAAATTAGTTCAATAAATTTTGATTTTATCCTCTAAATTGGCTTGAACTTGACCTCTATTTATTAGTGGTGGTTATGCTTTAAACTTGTTTTCTTAGGATTTCATAATTTGAAATTGATTTAGTTTGTGATTATGGAAGAAGATTAAAGATAAGTAGTGGTGGAAGTTTTCTAAGACAAAATGGCGATTAATGATCCTCTTTCTCTTCAAGGTTTTGATTATCTTAACATGACAATATTTACAACTCTATTAGCAGGGAAGAATTATCTTTTATAGAGTTGTTCAATGAAAATTGCCCTAGAAGAAAAAGGGAAATTAGGTTTTGTTAATGAAAAATGTAAAATACTTGATGAAACTTCCGCATATTTTGAAAAATAGAAGAGAGATGATTGTATGATAATTTTATGAATATGAAACTTAATTTCAAAAGACATAGTTGATGCCTCTTTACTTGTAACCAACCCTAAAGATCTTTGAGATGAACTTAAGAAAAGGCACTGATGGCCATTAGTTTCAGTAGGAAATAAGCTCAATAAATCAAGAAATCTGTTAGTGGTGAAGTATTTCACAAAGTTTAAGAAACTATGGGATTAGTTAGCTTGTTTAATGTCAATTTTTTAATGTGCTTGTGAATCTGTAAAGATAATGGATGAAAGCAATTATGATAACAACCTAGAGCAATTCTTTATAGGGTTAAATGATATTTATGATAGTGTAAGGAATCATATATTAGTCAGGGAACTTTACCTAATGATAATAAGGCATACTTTATAGTTTTTATAGTTGAGAAGTAGGAGTTCATACAACCTATATGGAGGCAATTGACAAAGTTCAATGCTAGTCAAAACACAACTTGAGAAAAGAAAAGGTAATTTAAAGAAAAGAGAATCAACTAATATGAAATTAGATTCAAAGTGTGATATCTATTTTAAAATACATGGTTATCTATATTGGTGGAAGGGATCACAAGAATGAAAAACAAGAATAATGATAATTCTTTTGCAAATACGACTGAAAAACCTTTAATACAAAATGATTAGCAAATCAATTTTGTAGGAAATAAGTTAAAAACTATGCTAGCAAACGTGTTACATCAAGAGTCTAGAAAATTCATCAAAGGCAATAGTAAGATGACATCAAATGAGTGAAACCTAATCAACTTTACTCATTTTGATGACCTTATTAGTACTATCACTCATCACATTTTTAGTTCTCTTAAATTGTTAGAGAATGAATCTTGGATAATAGACATAGAAGCCTCCAACCATATGTGCAAATATCACACTTTTAAATAGAGTTAAGCCTGTTATAAGATTCACCTAGGTTATCATTAGATGGATTAATCAAGCTTATTTAAGATACAAGACATATGATCTTAAATGATAAACTAGTTCATACTGATTGCTTGTACATTCATAGTTTCAAATTTAATCTTCTTTTTATGAATAAACTCGCTGAAAATGCCTTAATAAAATTTCCTTTTTATCTTGATTTTTATATCCTTCATGACATAATGACTGATGAAATCATGGTAATGGGAAAGGTAGTGGGCAGACTTTACATTCTCAATCAAACCTCCTTTATTATTGAGAAAATCAAATACTATGCTTAGTATATTGTAAATCATCATTACGTCTTACAATCCAAGCATTTATATTCTAGTACATAAACAAAGTTCCTATTTTAGATGATGTTATACGACATTGAAGATTAGGTCACTTTTCAACTTCTATAGCAATGTATTTTCATACAATAAATGGTTATATTTCAAATGATTTTAGCGTTTATGATTTATGTCCTTTAGTAAAACAACAAAGACTTTTTTTCCCCATAATTTACACTTAGACTTCTACCTATTTTGAAGTAGTTCATATTGACGTATGAAGTCCTTATAATCATTCCACTATTAGTGGAGCAAATTATTTCCTAAATATAATTGATAATTTCAGTAAGTGTACATGTTCTTATTGAAATGTAAATCTCAAACTGTATTTATTCTTGTCTTCTTCTTTAAAATGGTTACATTTCAATTTCAATTGTCTGCTAAGATGATTAGAATAGATAATAGAATTGAATTCAAAAATTTTTCTTATTATTCCCTCTATCCTAATTTGGTATTGTTCATCAAAGATCTTGTGTTTAAACTCCTGAGAAAAATGACATTATGGAATGTAAACATAAACACCTCTCACAAATAGCCAAATCCCTTATGTTTCACTCCAGATTACCTAAGAACTTTTGGAGATACACTATACTGACTGCCACATACATCATTAACATACTTCCTTTCTCAGTCTTAGCTTGAAAACATCATATGAGATATTATACTAGAAACCATTTGACCTTGACCATTTGAGAACTTTTGGTTGCCTTTGTTTTATTTCCAATACTTTTCCAAGTGAATAGAAGCTTGAAGCTTGAGCTTTCAAAGCTCTATTCATAAAATGTCCTCCTAGATAAAAAGCCTACAAAATATATAATCATGTCAACTATAAAACTTCAGTCTTTACAGACGAGATTTTTCATAAGAAAATATTCTTTTATGTGTCTATTCCTCCAAATGATAGTTATAAATCTTTACATTGTATTTTTCTAACTAAGAAATCTCAAAATCATTACCTATTCTAGTAAATAAGCCTATGACATTAAAAATTGATATAACAATTCTTAAGTCCATTCTCACTCGTTCAGATGAGGACATCATAATCAAGAAGTTTTGGATCCTTCATCAACCAATAACATACCTACTTTGAATTATAATATTATAGTGAAACAAAGATCTACCTTGATGACATATTTGGTCTCAAATAATGTTTAGTCCTGATTACTACCTATTCATTTGTCTCAGTTAGATATTTCTTTACCTTTTATACCCAACATTATCTTTTTCTTCAAACGCCAAAATTTTCTTCCTCGCACATTTTATTTTAGCCAATGTGACTAATACCTATGATCCATGTTCTTGTAATCAATCTAGAATAGGAAATGAATGGGTTTAGGCTATAAATTCTGAGCTAAAAGCTTTGGAGAAAAACCATACTTGGGAACTTACTAATTTACCTAAAGGGAAGAAATTCATAGGATCCAAATGGGTGTACAAGTTGAAGTTCAAACTGGATGGAATGGTAGATCGATATAAGGTTAGTAGCTAAGGAGTACAATAAAATTAAGGGAATTGATAACTTTGTAAGTTTTTCACTAGTTGTAAAGCTAGTTACCAGGGGAGTCTTTCTGCTCATTATTTTTGTTAATTTATTGTTGTTAAACCAATTGGATATCAACAATGCCTTTTTATATGCATACTTGGATGTAGAAATTTATATAACCCAAAAAGACACACTAAGGAAAAGGGTGTTCAAGTTTACAAATTGAAAAGGTCTCTTTATGGCTTGAAACATGTTTTATGCCAGTGGAACCTATAATTTACGTAATAATTACAAGCATATGGTTTTAAACAATTAAAAAATGATCATTGCTTGTTTCTGAGATGCACTCATGACCCTTTCGTAGCCTTAAGTGTGTATGTTGATGATATATTCATGATAGGATCTTCAGAAGTTATAATTACAGAAGTCAAAGAATTTTTGCATGCTAAGTTTACTATAAGGACATTACATAAGTGAAAGAAATTTTGAAAGATGGACTATGCATAATATTTTTTAGAGATCCATTGCAAGATTAGAATTTGGTATCTATATTAATTAAATGAAATATGTTCTTCAAATATACAAAATGTTATATTAATTAGATCAAAAGTTGTAACTACAGCACTTCTAAGTTAAAAAATTTACAATTAAAGTTGTCCGTTGATTCCTAAACCAGAAAAATATAGAAGCTTAATAGGAAGACTTCTTTAAATGGGTTTCATGTGATTTGACATTACTCATGTCATTTAACAACTTATTTAGTTCGTCAATCACTATCTAAGGTTCACTAATATACAACTTTACATATTCCTAAGTACTTAAAAGGTTGTCTTTTCAAAGGCTTACTTCTTCAGGCAATCAATTCATTCAAGCTTAAAGTTTATTATGATAGATTAGGCATCTAGATATAAGATGTTTACTAATTGGATATTATTTATTCTTAAGAAGATCTTTTATCTCTTGAAAAATGAAAAAGCAAACCACAAGTATTGCAACAAGGAATTGTACTGAGATCATAACTCATTCTTGGAGAATTGATTAACTTTATGTCTTTTAAGGTGTGTAGAATATTGATCTTATAGAGGGAATAATAACATGTGAGATTGATTGTAAGGATACTTTCTATGGAGGCTTCTTTTATACCTTTTTACTTTGATGGTTAACTTAATTATTTACCTTTTTAACCAAAAAAAATTATCATTTGATACGAGACAAATATAAGCAAGACTTTATTCAACCTGAACATATTTCTTTTAAGGAATAAATTGCAAATATATTTGCCAAATCTCTCTCTACTCTTCAATTTTCTTTCATCTTGTTTAAGTTGGACTTATATGATTTTTATCAAACTATAGGGAAATCTAGAAATTATTTAATTATTTATGTTAGCATTTAACTTTTTATTACAAGTTTGTTATAATTTATTATTTATTGTTAGTTGATTCAAAATTTTCATTTTGCTTTGCTTTTTATTATTAGGGGTGATAATGGATTGATCAGGCTAGGCTCACATAAGCCAGAGCTCAACTCAATAGCTTCTGCCCAAGCTCAGGCTTAATGCAATCAAGCCTCTAATTTTTTAAATTAAAAAATAAAAAATGATATTGTTTTTCTTATAGCTATTATGCCACAAATCGAGTCAGGCTTGAAAAATTCAAGCTTGAGCTTGACTTAAGGTTCGGTCAAATTGGACCTAGCCCTTTGACTTCAAGATAAGCTTGAGCTTGATTGGTAAATCTATTCTTTACTTGCACATAAAATTTTCTAAAGTATATGATAAATTCAATTGGGTATATTTTGATTTTCTTCTTTGAATTGGCTTTACCCGAATCTCCGTTTTTTAATTATGGTTTTACTTTAAACTTGTTCAACCAATATTTATTTCTAAGTGTATATTGTGTAGCTTGATCAAACAATCGTTAAAGGAATTCAAACTCAAAACCTCAATAGAATCAATATATCTTAAAGACTCCCGACACCGTTCAACCACTCCTTAGTAGGCTTCATTGTAGTTTCTGTTAGTTTATGCCCTTGCAACCAATCAATTGGATGCAAATTAATGTATGACATTATTTTGAATTAATACAAAGACTTTATTTATCTTTATGTATTAATTTAAATAATATTTTATATTTTAATACTAAAGATAAAATCCTTGGAATAATTACTGTGTAATTGAAATTATGATGAGATCATAATTATGAGGTTTAAATTACATTTATGTGTTATTCCTAAATGTTCCTAGTTGAAGTTTCATCAAGACTGGATATTGTTTAAACGATAAAACTAGCACACATTATGTTTCTTTTTTTTGAAGAAAGTAATTGATCTCATAAAGTAACGTATAGAGATACTTAAACTAATGTGTGATTGGTTATTAGAGAATAAGTCACTGAACTAACCCGATTATGAAAATTTCAGATGGAATATTACTTATGTGTCTATAGATTATCTCATAATGATGGTTGTATAATTGAGCCTCAGACTTGAGATTACCAAGGTATCTAATGTGGATATTACTATGTTTTGATGCTACTTATGAATCATCCTAGGATAATTCAGTCAGTAGTAATTAGATACAGTATGAACCATATATAGATAATTGAGTAAGTCCATATAGGATTCGTCACTCTAATGTAATTAGAGAGAATATTCTACTGTTCTTGATTAGTAATAATTTATAGAATTCTCTGGTCAGAGTTAATTAACATTTGAAAAGGTGTTTTTTAAATTTCAATTATAAATCAATTACTAATTAGCAAGAACAAATGTAAGGCCCCATATTATACCCTAGTTGGAATGTTTCATTGAACATGTATTCCATATGACTTAATTATGTTTTTAATAAATCATACTTGGAGAATTGGAATTAAATTGGCATCGTAGAGATTTAAGGTATTAATGTTGAGCCCAGGGTCTCAGAAAATATGTTATGGATACTTTACATGAGGTTTAGGTGAAGATTTAGTGATAAGAAGGCTTGAAAGTATTTAAAACTCTAGGTTGTAGTGATTTTTTTTGCAAGACCAGTGTGACACTCAAACTTGTAAATCTCATATCTTTTGATTCAAATGTCCAAAAATTACAAAATTTATACCATTGGAAAGCTAAGAGGATAAGCTACAACTTTCATGAAGAACTTTGTCAAATTTGGCCTAAATCAATACATTTTATTGATGGATAATACGGGGACTAATTATTGGTGACAAATGGCAGCTCCTAATTGGGACAAGTGTAGAGCATGCAAGGAGACAAATGTTGTTACGATTTGGTGACACCTAGCATTGGAGAGAAGACAAGTTTTCTATTGGGGTGTTCTATTTTGTTGAGTTCTTCTTCAACTTATTCTCGCACCACCGAAACTCCCTCTCTTACTCACACCTCTTGGATTTTCTGATTGCATTTTTGGGTCATCTTCTTCACTTGACAAAATTGCATGCTATTGTATTAAGAAAGCTAGATCTTGCCATTGTTTTGTGTTTCTGTCCTCTTTGTCTTCTTAATATTGGCGTTGTAATTCTGCTTGAAAGGCTTAAGTGGCTTGCTCATTGAAGGAGGAAATTGTGTTAAAGAAGGTATGAAAATACTAATCTTGATTGCATGTTATGCTATGAAGTATTTGATGCTTGATCTGATAGAATGTGTATTGATTTGTTGATGCATTGATTTCTGGAGATGAAATGGATCTGTAATTGAGGCATGACTAAGGTGAATTATGGTAAAAAAGATAACTGTTGGAGTAAGAGTGTTGATAGTGTAAGATGTGAATGAATTATACTAGTTTCACTGGACGGATTTCAGTGAACAGTCGTCAGTTTTTAGGCTATAACTTGATTGTAGATATCCAAATGGGGTGGTTTTTATTGTGGATTAAACTAAACCCATATGCCTACAACTTTTATTAAGGAATGTAATTTTGTTTCTGTCCCTAAAGATGATGAAATTTGGCCTAAAGTTGAAATTAGGATTCTGTCATTATTTGGGAACAGTATAATGTATTTTGGGTATAACTTACAAAATACTAAACCAAACTACATGATTTTTGTGTCATGAGAAACTTAAAGGCATAAAGGAACAATTTTTTAGAAGAATGTTTTGCCTAAATCCTTTATATTACTTGTCAAAATGACCGAAGGTCTGTTTTGGGAAGAGCTGGAAGAAGTTGGAATAAAAGCTAGTGCACAATGTTGTTTGACAGTTTTGAACATCCTTCATTATTTTGGTTATAACTTCTTCTTCTGACATCCAATTGACATGTAAATTGAACCAATGGAATCTTAAGACATTAATATTCATCTCCACCAAAAATTAGGACTTTCTGAAGTATATTGATTGAAGAATTTAAGTTGGAAATATAACTGTACTAAAGTTTGATAACTGGGATGGTTTTACTGAACATACTTCAATATTCTAATTATATCTTGATCTGTAGTTTTCCAGATGGAGTGATTGTTGTTTTGAATTAAATTAGACTCATAAGGCTACAAATTTTTTGAATTAATGGAATTCTAATTCTTCCTATAGGAATTTCAGAATTTGATTGGAATTTGAGATAAGAATTTTGTTGAAGCTTAAGAGTAGTATGAAATCTTTTGGGCATAACTTTTAGTATACTAACCCAATTGGATGAACTTGTTACCATTTGAAACCTAAGACAAAGAGGGACAACTTTCTAGAAGGAAGTGTTACCTAATTACCTTACCTACCTGATGATAATAATTGAAAAAAGTGGACCCAAAAGTTGGTTGTGAAATAAATCTGGATTGAGAAATTGAGTATGATTTTGCATGATTCAGAATGTGACAAGATTAAGGATAAGAAACCTGGAATTTGTCATAAACATGCATCATACATATTCAGTATACATGCATGTGCATAATTGAATTTATAACTGTGCACAATAATGATATGTGTTTGTATTAAATGTTTTAGAGGAACCCATTGAGCGACCGATTCCAGATATTGCCAAGACGTCGAGGCAATAAGCAATAAGGAAGATTTAGTAAGTAATTTAGAAGGTAAATTTTGTGAGTAACCTAAGATAGTCCCACCTTGATTTGTTTTGTTTATTATTGAATTGAATTCGATATTGATGAATGTGTACTGAATTGTGTACTGATTCCGAACATGAAGGTCCAAGGTATTGATTGATGAATGTGATATTGAAGTGCTACTTACATGTGAATAACTGACTACTTGTGTTGCATGAAATGTCTGAAATGACTTTGTTTTGTTTTAAAACTATTGAGTCTTAGTTTTGGGTAAATAGGCATGCCTAGAAGGGTTGCAGCTGCTTCTATGACAATTCGTATCTTCTGTTATTGACACTTCGGTATCTTCTAATATTGACACTTAGGTGTCAAGACTTCGATCTATTCTGTGACACTTCGGTGTGGAGACTTCGGTCTCTTATGTATAAGTCTCATTACCTACTTTTGTAAATGGATTTAGCAGTCTTGTGATTTTGTACTCTGATATCAGTTTGATTTTTGTATAAGCTAAATTGTATTCTGTTTCTGAAGGGTTTATACCCTCTCGTGTTTAACAATTCTTTTATTTATAAAACTCTGTTTTGTTCTGAATTTCTGTATCTTTTGTTGACTTATAGTTTAGTTATTACTCACTAAGCTATATGCTTAGCACGGTGGATTTGCCCCGTGTAGTTTCCAAAAGAGGGACGTAGGAACTGGGACAAGACAACCACGATGGGCAATAGAGTCTGATTTTTGTTTTGCTCAAATGTATTTTTTAGATTGTTTTTAGACTTGTATTTGATGTATGTGAATCTTGAATTTTATTTTGAAGGGTTGTAACAGCCTTAATTCAGGCTGCTTTCGAAAATTTTTGGTATGTGATGTATGTTTGTTAAGATTTTAGAAATGAATGTATGTATGTATAAGTCTTTTATATGTTTCAAAATGTTTCTTCTTCAATGTGTTCTGTGTGTGTAGCACTCGCAATATCCTCCCAGGGGGTATTAGGGCGTCATAACAAACATGATTGGATGATAAGAGTAGACACTGTATCCATACTATGTCCAATTAGAATATTTAATGACGAAATGATTAAATTATACTTCATAGCCATACATAGACAAGTTAAGTCAATCACTTTGACATTCCTGATATTTGGGTAATCATAATTTATAATTATGAATTTTTAATTAATTCTAATAATTTATAATCATTGCTAATTTATTAGGAAACTAATAGATCACACATCAAAGAGCAATTTGTGAAAGAAAATCAATTTAATTAGGTTGGACTTCATTATAAAGTTTGAGAAATTTTGGGAATCAAATATGAGATATTTGATTTTATTAAAATTAAATTAATTAGAATTAGAATTTGATTTTAATTATAATTAAAGAACTTTAATTTTAATTAAAGACCCTTATGATTTTTCTATTTAAAGGGAAGAACATTTTTAGAAGCTAACACTTTGCCTTCTTCCTCTCAAATCAATTTGAGAATTGCTCTGTGGATATCATAAGAGGCTGGATATTTGAACAGCTCGCGATTGATCAACCAGGAAAAGTTTTCGAAAGTTTTTCAACAAGAAAGCGAATAAGGTACAATTTCTAAATCTTTTTATATTTTATTCAAGTTTATTTTATTATCATAATCCGTTTGGAATCCATAAAAATTTTGTTTTCTGTTGCGCCAGTGATTCGATCACAGTTGGATTTTAACAGTAGTATCAGAGTCTCCTTTAATTGTTTCACTTGGATTCATTGCTTGATTATTGATGATTTTGGTAAAAATTAATATGTTATGCTTCGGTTTTTGTCTTTACGCAAATCCATTTCCACGACTACTCTTGGCTTTGATTTCTTAAAAAATTCTAGTTCTGTTTGCCTATTTGCATGCTGCATTAGAAATTGTTTCCTGTTTATGTATATCAGTTATAGACGATTAAACAAAATTGTTTTTCTTCTGGATAATCATTTTGCCTTCTCTTTGTTTTTTACAAACCCTTAATTTGGTTTTACATTTATTGATTAGCATCTACAAAAACGTGAATAAGAGAAAAAGGCATTGAATTTGTTTCTAGTTGATAGGACCCTATTATCTGATTCTGAAAAACTATTTTGCATCTGCCATTTGTTTTAGCCCTTGAGATTACTACCTTGTGTTATACTGCTTCTATTGGGTTTTTGATATCTGTGTTTTCTACCTGCATTTATGATTGGTATCAATGGCTTGAAGGCCACTTTTGGAACCTCTCACCAGCGGTGCTTTGCCGTTGGTGATTGTAGCGTGACGACGCCAATAAAATGGGCTTTAAATGCCCATCAAAATCGAAATGCCACTAGTGGTCGAGTGACAACACCACTGATTGGTGTCGCCACCGTGAATCATGATGGGTGAAAAATCACCCATGGATAGTGCAGGTGATGGAAGACGTAACGACGGTGCAGGCGATGGGTTAGAGATAGCGGTTAAGAATCGTTAGAAACTGGTTGCAAGAACGTGGGTGTTAGTTGGAAAAGTTTTGGAAAAACGTGGAAGCATAGATGATTACAGAGAAAATTGGAATAAGTGGTAGAGGGGAGTTAGTTTCTGGAAATTAGGTGGGAGAACAATGAGGCAGTGTGAGACACACGCCCACTGTTCTCTAAACATCATCCATTGAGGGCTTAACTGACACATGAATTTCACGTGCTAGTCAACGCCCTTCTTGACTGCAAGGCGCATGCAGTCAGTGTTCCTAATGCTTCTGTTTTCTTTCGTTAGCCATTTTTTAACAAAAACCTAAATTGTCTATTTAATAATGATTAAATTAATTTTTACTCCTAATAAAATTGAAAAGTGTTATACTAAATTTTGAACATTGTTTTCAAAGGGATTTTTATCAAGAAATGTTTTGGAATTTAATTTAATTTTTCAATATTTGAATTGTTAAATTAAATTATTATCAAATCAATAATTAGAATCAAGCAAAAGTTTTAAATAGTTTCTCTCATAATTAGATTATGTTTGAAATTATGAATATAATGAGATTATATTATTTTGATGAGATCAAAATTTTTTGAAATTTTAAAACCCTAAATAAAACATTAAATACTCGTTAGAAACATGATAGTTGCCTTCCATTATTTGAGAATAAAACCAAAATTATATTTATTTTTTGACTTGTTAAGTAAACTCAAGGTCACTTTAACTTAGATATGCTTTATCTTAAATTAATAGGTCCTACTTAACTAATTTTGGATGATTTGGATGAGTAAACCCATAATCATATAGATTTAGAGGCAAGGTTAGGAATAATATATGTGATATATTTTGGAAAAAGTCGTCACTTAACAGTTCTAGGAGTTACATGAGATGTGATTGAAAAGTAGTTTTTTACCTAATTTAATTTTAGTTGGTTTATTGAGTAAACTCAAGATCAATTACTTTTAAATAGGATCCTAACCCACTAGGAAATTATTTGATAATTTTTCGATATAATAATGAAGCCTATTATTTTAAATAAAATAGTGGGAGTGATTAAATAATTTTAAAGTCCTTATTTTATTTAATTTTTGGATATAAACTAATATATGCTCCTTTTATGTTTTTCAATTATTGAATTTGAAGATGAGCACCAACCTAACATTGAGGACCATCATAAATGCTAACAGGCTGACTAGACCCAACTTTTTGGACTAGTTACGAAACTTAAAAGTAGTTTTTAGGCAAGAGAAGAAGTTATCGTTCTTGATACTCCTGCTCCATCAGAACCTTGTTCAGATGCAACTGATGAAGATAGGGAGAAATATCAACGTTGTATTGATAACGTTGAACAAGCTATATTTGTGATGTTAGCTTACATGTCTCTTGAACTTCAGAGGCAGCATGAGAACATAGATGCACCTACTATAATACTGCATCTTAAGGAGTTATTTGGTGCATAAAGTAGGGTGGAGAGATATCAAATCTCCAAGGCACTATTTCAATGCAAGATGACAGATGGATCTTCAATCAACCTTCATGTGCTAAAGATGATTGAATCTATTGAAAAATTGGCCCAATTAGGTTTTGTCATGGACCACGAGTTAAGCATTGATCTGGTGCTACAGTCTATACGTTCAAGCTTTTCATAGTTCCTCATGAACTTCAACATGATCCAGAAGGACATGACATTGCCTAAATTATTAAATATGCTCAAGACTACAAAAGGGTGCCTTAAGAAGGAACCCATTTCTATACTTGTTGGTTATTCTAAAAGTAAGAAAAAGAGCTTTAAGAAGAATAATAACAAGAAACATAAGGCTTCTACTAATGTAGTAAAGGCTAAAGAAGGTATCAAGAAGAAGAGCAATGATAAGGGCATATATTTTCATTATGGAGTCAATAGACATTGGAAGAGGAACTGTCCATCTTATCTTGCTAGCCTAAAAGATAAGAAGCTTAAAGAAGCTGTCTCTTCAGGTATGTTTATGATTGAGATCAATCTTTACACTTTTGTTCGACATTTTTGGGTATTAGATACTGGATGTGGTTCTCACATATGTAATATCATACAGATATTAACAAGGAGTAGATCATTGAAGAAAGGTGAAGTGGACCTGTGAGTTGGCAATGGAGCAAGAGTTACTGCATTAGCTGTAGGAACTTGTAGTTTAACTTTGCCTTCTAGTCTTGTATTAGAACTTGATAATTGTTATTATGTTCATGTTATTACAAGAAATATCATTTCTATTTCTTATTTGGATTTGAATGAATTTGTCTTTGTTATTAAGGATAACAGTTGTTCTTTTTATAAAGATGATATTTATTATGGATCTGGATTGGTTACAAATGGTTTGTATCAGTTAGATCTTGAAAGGCCAATTCTTAACATGAATAGTAAGAAAACAAAATTAAGTAACCAAACTCCATCTCATTTATGGCATTGTAGGTTAGGTTATATCAGTGAAACTAGAATCACATAATTACACAAAGAAGGATATTTGGATCCTTTTGATTATGAATCATATGAAACGTATGAATCTTGTTTATTAGGAAAGATGATTAAACTATCTGTTAAGGGAAAGGGACAACATTCTAGTGAGTTACCAGCATTAATACATTCAGATATATGTGGGCCTATGTCCACAAATGTTAGAGGTGGATTCTCGTATTTCATTACGTTCACAGATGACCATTTTAGATATAGTTATGTATAATTGATGAAACAAAAGTCTGAATCACTTGAAAAGTTCAAAGAATTCAGATTTCAAGTGATTCAGACTAGAGGTAGAGAAACAAACTGGCAAAAGTATTAAGGCAGTTAGATAATATCAAGGTGGTGAATACTTAACCACGAGTTTTTTGGTTACTTAAAAGAGAATGAGATTCTCTCACAATGGTCTCCTCCTGTAACTCCACAACATAATGGAGTTTTTAAGAGGATAAATTATACACTATTAGATATAGTACGTTCCATTATGAGTTATGTAGTCCTTACTATGTCCTTTTGGGGATGCGCAATTGAAACCGCAACATATCTTCTAAATTAGTTCCATCTAAATCAGTTGATAAGACACCATATGAGATATGGACTAGTAAAGACCTAGATTATCACATTTAAAGATTTGGGGATGTAAAGGGCGCTATATCTGATAATCTTCAAGCTAAATCAAATAAATGCAAATTTGTTGGGTATCCGAAAGAGAGTTTCAGTTATTAATTTGATCATCCTATTGAGCAAAATCTATTTGTTTCAAGACATGCTACATTCTTAGAAAGAGAATTTATTCTCAAAGAAAGTAGTGAGAGTGAGGTTGAACTTAAAGAAGTTTAAGAGCCACAAATTAAACCTCAAGTTGATACATATGTTGTACAACTGAGAGATCAAGAGACACATAGTCTGTGATGAACTAGTAAGATACATCGTCCACCCACTAGATTAGATCTACATATTAAGCAGGGAAAGGGTAATGTATCATTCATAAATGATGTGCCTATTACTTTTAAAGAAGCAATGTCGGATATTAATTCTTTAAAATGGCAAGAAGCTATGGGATCTGAAATAGAATCCATGTACACTAACTAAATATGGACTTTGGTTGATGCACCTACTAGTATTGTACCTATTGGATGCAAGTAGGTTTTTAAGAGAAAAACTGACATGGATGGTAATGTACATACTTACAAAGCAAGGTTAGTAGCTAAAAGTTACAAACAAAAACAAGGAGTTGATTTTGATGAAACCTTTTCGATAATAGCTATGATAAAATCCATCAGGATCTTGTTAGCCATAACAGTGTATCATGATTATGAAATCTGGCAGATGGATGCCAAAAATGCGTTTTTCAATGGGAATTTACAAGAGGATGTGTATATGATACAACCTGAAGGTTTTGAATCCAAGAGATTTCCTAATCAAGTATGCAAGTTGCAAAGGTCCTTTTATGGACTTAA
>JAOSBO010000007.1:26064400-26084728 GCA_027563915.1 Erythroxylum rotundifolium
CAAGATTGTCCGATTATATTTTGGCAATATTCGCAAAACATTTTGTGCAAATTTAATAATCATCAACCTCCGTTTCCTTGAAAAAGTAGCCAACTTATTTCCCTCTAGTGACAATAATAAACTAATGTGAACAGGTGAGAGCAAACATGAACAACCAAAATAAAATATAAGGTCGGTTACATTTCCAATATGTTAGTGTAGATAGTGGTTGAATTTCGAGTTTACTGACATGGGTCTGAAACAGATTAGAAAGGATAAAAATGACACGTTTTAGATTAGATAGCAATCTCTGCACTTATAAAGTCACTAACGCCAACCTTTATCTGTCCGTCTCTTCCCAGCTCGTTGACATTTATTTGCCAAACCATGCAAAAGTGAGTGCCCGAAGGAAAAATAAATGAAAAGTTTTGGAACTTAAGAAAAAGGATTTGATACGGAAACAATGGCAGAGATAAAATGAAAAAACACAGAAGGAAGAAGGAAAAAAGAACAGGAGGGAACAGTGAATCCGCACTTAATCATGCGTTTGTTGTTTTTTCCGTGATCTGGCATAGGGAGTAGGCAAGCTGCAAATTTTCCGGGAAACTAACAATTGGTTTTTTGATTCCTAAGAAGAATCTCTGTTATATATTCTAATGGCGCATTTTAACACTCCCATCCTCACCACGTGGATACCATTTTCGGGTTCTTAATGTCTTGCTCTGTTTTTCATGCTTAATTCAAGATCAAGAAATACCATTATTTATGCTTTGTAAAATTTCCTTTGCTTCTTTATCCAACAACTTGCGAACATGTTAGTTTTTAATCATGTTTTCTTGACTTTGATCATGTTTTTATGTTTCTCGCTAATACATGAACTTTTTCCAGTTACTTAGCAAGTCACCTGACAAATTTCCAAAACAGAGAAAACAATCAGTGTTTTTTGGTAAAAATTACCATATTCTCAAGGATTCAAAAAGGCCGAGGAAACCATTGCATCTGACAGGTAACTGTCAGTTTTTGGATTCCTGTCAAAGTGTAGAGGCGTTCCAAATTGTCTTTAATTAAGTCGTGCTCTGTATTTCCAAAAAAGATTTGAAAATGAAGCTAGAACCCGTAATTCCGTCTGCACGGGAAAACACATTGGTAACGGTTTGTCAATCTGCCATACATTTGTCACTCGGGGCTTTTGTTTCTTTTCCCAGACCATTACAATATAATCCCTCCTCTTTCATGCCTCCTTTCCCCACATTTACTGAAACATCTAGGCTCTGTTTCTTTTCAGTACTCTGTTTTTTAGAACTGTAATCAATCTAAGTTTGCTAATAGATGGGGAAGTTTTTGAACAGCTTCTCGACGAGGCACTTGCTGGTAGCTTCTTTAGCTCTGAACGTGAGCTTGCTTGTGAGGGTCTTCTTCAAAACTGGTGCAGATGGTCTTGACGGAGTGTCACTGCTGAAGCAAGTGGTGACGTTGGCAGCTATTGGTGGTCTTTTGTCTGAACTGCATGCTTTTCATCGGACACAAAAGACAACCACGTCTTCTTCGTTTACTTCATCTTCTACTGTTACTATTGCCAACCTAGGAAAAGACAGGGCCGTCAATCTCGACCAGTAAGTGTGACTAACTCGGTCCATCTTTCCTTCCTTTCTTTTATTTTTTGTTTGATATTAACTATTTTCTCAAAAGCTTTATGATCTGATACTAGCCTGGTTTTGAGCTTTGCAGTGCATCAGTTAATTATCTTTTTTCGTGGTTTTGGATTGGAAGAGTTTGTGTTGTCTCAGCAAATTTTGATGAGACTACAAATTTGACCTTCCATTTTCCTCTTTCTAAAGTTTTTCCCCTTCCTCGCACAAAAGGCTATTCCAAGACTTGAAGGTCCTAAAGACTCGTGCTTGGAAACGGTCTACTGTGTAGAGAAAGAAACTAAGTTCTTACCTTTTCCGCACATGGTGACGGCTGTTCTTTTGTAATCTCTCTGTTCCCAACTCGAAGGGTAAATTGCTGCTTCTAGTAGTGCGCTCAGATAGCAAGGATCTCACCTTGGACGGTACTTGTTCACTGTTTGACCCACTGCCGTAATTATTCTCCTCACTAACTCCTACTCTTTGCTGGTGGACCTCAAACTGCCTAAATAAGTCCTAAAAAAGCAGCCTTCAAGACATTTTTGGTTTAGTTAAAACTAACTTTAGCTATGCTCGTCACGAAGTTGGAGAGACCAGGGTGTATGCGTGTGGGTCCCTGTGGATAATTCCAGTAGACTGCATGCAACCCTTATTTTGTCCCTTTGCGATAGATCTAAAGCAACAAACATTCTTTGGGGTGTGTGAGGCCATGGGATCCGGGACCAAACAACAACCCTATTATTTTATGTCTATGATGTTATTTGAAAATTGATCCAATTAATAAATAGGACTTATAAAAATTGAACGGTTATCATCTTTTGAAAATAAGGGGCATACATTAGTTGGGAATAAAAGATATATTCGCATACCGTCCAAGTTGTTATGTCATATTCTTTTTTGTAACTTTATAAAGTTTTTCAAAGATCCTCCTTTTGTTTTATATTATGAAAAGTGCGCTTTTGTTAATCTACCACTTTGTGGTCCTCATAATGAATATTTTTTATACTTACAAAGAAATAGAGTTTGAAAAAGAGATCATTTATACTGTATATTCTTTATAAATTACAATCATTTATATAGTAGAGCATTGGAACCTTAGTCAAATATGTGAATTATACAATTGCTATACATAGATGTACAAACAAGGAATGATTTCCTGATTATTTGTTGAAGAGAATTTATCAAGTATTTGTCAATACTCCCCCTCAAGTTGGATGCAGAAGATTAATGGATCCAAGCTTGCTTAATAATCGTTAGAATTGAGCTGAAAGTAAGACCTTAGTGAATACATCTACCAATTGATCATTAGATCGCATATAACATGTTCTAATAAGCTTTGACTAAAATTGCTCATGAATATAATGACAATCGACTTCGATATGTTTTGTTCTTTCGTGAAACATAAGATTTGCTTAAATGTTCATAGTTGTTTGGTTGTCACAAAATAAAGTCATTGGAGTATTAAAAGGACTGGCCAAATTAGAAAGAAGGCATTGAAGCCAGACAAGTTCTCATACAGCAGTTGCCATAGCTCAATACTCGCCTCTACATTAGAGCGAGCTATTACATGTTTCTTGCTTTTCCATGAGACCAAATTACCTCCAACCAACATATAATATATAGTAGTTGAACGTCTGTCAATTGCATCTCCAGCCCAATTTGAATCAATGTAGCCTTCAACATTGATATGTCCATTTCAAGTAATAATAATCCCATGACCAATTAATCCTTTCAATCATTCTTCAATTTACTGTCTAAAGGGGTAAAAACAGGTTTTGAATTTGTCATACTTGTTTCTTGAAGCAAATTCAAAATTTACTTTTGTTGGTTAAGAAGGAAACCATTGCTAGAAGTTGCTCTCTCAATTTTCAAAAAAGTACTTCATGGCTCAAGATCTTTAACTGTAAATAATTGTTGCATATGTTTCTTTAGTTTGTTGATTGAATCTTCATTATTTCCAGTCACAATAAGATTATTTTTGCAACCGCAACAAAAGTTTCCTTGTAATCTACCCCATATTTCTGTGTAAATCTTTGAGCTACCAGACACGCCTTATAGCAATAAATTGATCGATCAGATTTGAATTTTGTTTTGTATACAATATACCCATTGACATATTGTATACATTATGTTTTCCGCTTAGAAGATGTATGATACTATAGGTGTCATTTTTTGTAAGTGCTTTCAGCTCATAATCCATAGCTTGCCTATGAGGAAGAGCCTAGTAAAAATTACTCTTTTGTGATCATAAGATTACAGGTTCGAATAATGGAAACAACCTCTTTGTAAAAATTCCAGAGAGAATGTTGCGTACCTCGATGACTGTCCTCTGACCCTCTCAAAGTGGGGAGCCTTGTGCACAAAGTATAATAACTTTATTTATAACTTGCCTCCAAATGTCTTGAGTTTGAGCTTCTTGAAAGGTTTTTGGATTATGACCATTAGAAATAGCAGAGAGGTAGGTTGGGTATATAGGAGATACCTTCTAATAACTCAAATAATTTGAGACTGGATACTTGACAAAATAGGCAACATAATCTTTCAATTTTCTTGGAGGCTGGTGATTTCACGGTGGATTCCATCGAGGAGCTAGTGTTTGTACTTGATCAATAGGTATTTCTTGCTCATTTTGAATGATATCAGCCTCTTGATGCACACAACCAATCAAGTTCACTTGATCATCAAAAACCTATAAGCTTGGATTATCTACAACTTCTAGAAATCTAGAGCTTGTTTCAACACTTGGCAATGGAAATAATTTAGTGATAATCTACCGCTTATTTGAAGCAGGAAAATAGGGTTTGCTTTCATCAAATTGCACTTCTTGTCACATAAAGTTTCTTAGTACTCACGTCATAGGGTTTGTGAATATCCCAAAAACACACATTTAATAACTCGAGGATCAAGCTTATCCCTTGAATGTGCAGCCAAATGAGCAAAACAAATGCAGCCAAAAATCTTTAGGTGAGATGTATCAAGTTTTCTATTTCGCAAAACTTCAAGTGGACTTTGGAAGTCCAAAGTGTGTCTTGGTAGCCTATTAATGAGATAAGTAGCTATTAACACTCCATGAGACAAGAAATTTTTGGAATATTCATCTAAAGCATAATTGCTTTGGTTTTCTCCAATAAGTCTGACGCAGCGTAAAAGCATTCAATGGAAAATAAACCCTAATTAGGTTTAGAGAAAGTCTGTAAATTGATTCAAAAATAAGCTCCTTAACAAAATAACATCGTTTGCGTTATATAGGCGGATAGAAAATAACAAAACAATCCTCAAAGTCCTCGTACGCAAAAGTTATAACATTTTGTGCAATCTGCTGCAAATCTTGCCGTGGTCAACATCTTCTAGAAAATTCAGTGCTATCTGCTCCGCATCAGTCTCCTCCATTAAGAAAAAAATCGACCTCGGGTTGAGCAGGAGGTTCGAGTACAAAGGAACATTAGCATCATGGAACATGGAACATGGAACATGGATATGTCGGCTACATTAAATGTCTTGGAAATACCCATGCTATTTGGAAGATCGATCACATAGGCATTGTCATTGATGTACCTTAGCACTGAATAAGGTCCATACTTCTTGGGCTGCAGCTTATTGTATGTACCAACCAGAAACCTCTCCTTGCGCAAGAACACCATCACTTGATCTCCAACCTGGAAGACCTCTTGCCATCTATGCTTGTCAGCAACTTTCTTGTATTTCTAATTTGCTTGCTCCAGCTTCTGCTTGACTTCTTTCTGAACATCCACAAATTGCTCTGCCATATTATTGGCTGGAACACTCACATCTCCACTCTTAGGCAGCTTGATCAAATCCAGGGTGTTTTGTGGCATCTTCATGTAAACAATAGAAAAAGGTGAATGGCCAGTAGCATTATGGACTGCATTGTTGTAAGCAAACTCAGCTTGTGGAAGAATCAGATCCCACTGCTTTGGCCTATCCCCACAAAGACTGCGAATCAAGTTGCCTAAAGTTCGGTTGACTGCTTCAGTTTGCTCATCTGTCTGCGTATGAGCTGTACTGCTGAACTGCAAAGAAGAGTTAAAGTGTTTCCACAGTGTTTTCCAGAAGTAACTAAGGAACTTGTTGTCACGGTCCAAAGTGATAGTCTTTGGGACCCCGTTTAGTTGGACAAAATCTCTGAAAAACAACCTGGCAATAGCAACTGCATCTGAGGTTTTCCTGCAAGGAATAAAATGTGACATTTTGGAAAACCTGTCAACCACAACAAAAACAGAATCAATGCCTCTTTGTATTTGTGGCAGTCCTAACACAAAGTCCATGGAAAGATCTTCCCAAATGTTCTCTAGAACTGGCAGAGGCATGTACAATCCAGTGTTCTTGGACTGGCCCTTGAATCTCTAGCAAGTATAACACTTCTCCACAAATCTACAAACGTCCCTTCTCAGGTGTGGCCAGTAGAATCTTTCTTTCATTGCTGCAAGAGTCTTGTCTCTACCCAGGTGACCTACTAATCAACCTCCATGCAAGTCACTGATCACTTTCTCCCTCAGAGACGTTTTCGGAATGCACAACTGGTTTTCATGCATCAAGTAATCGTTAGATAAATAAAAAGAGGAAACTGGGTGATTATTGGATACCTAGGCCCATATCTCTGCAAAGTCATCATCTGCTGGATACTCTCCTTTTAACTGCTCAAAACCCATAATCTCTTGGCTCAAAGTTAGTAGCAATGTTGCTCTTCTACTTAATGCATCAGCCACTCTATTTTGTACACCCGATTTATGCCTCAACTTGAAAGAGAATTTCTGTAAAAACTGACACCACCTTGCATGCATGTCTCTGCTAATTCTCTCCTGACTGTTTAAGTACTTCAAAGCCTCATGATCTGAATAAAGCACAAACTCTTTCCCAATCAAGTAGTGTTCCCACGTTTTTAGAGCACGAACCACAGAATAGAATTCCTTGTCATAGGTGCTCCATTTGCACCTTGCATCACTAAGCTTCTCACTGAAAAATGCAACTGGCCTCTTCTCTTATGAAAGAACAACCCCTACACTCACTCTACTAGCATCACAATCTACTTCAAATAACTTCTCAAAATCTAGAACTGCAAGTATAGGTGCTGTGCACAGTTTCTCTTTAAAGATAGCAAAGCTATTGTCTACTTCTTCTCCCTACTGGAACTTCCCTTTCTTCAAACACTCTGTCATTGGGGCAGCAATACTATTAAAGTTTCTGATAATCTCCTATAAAAGGTGGCCAACCCATAAAAGATCCTCAATTCAGTCACATTTTTAGGAGTAGGCCAGTCTCTGATTGCTTCTATTTTCGACTCATCAACATGAATACCATCAGTCGAAACCATAAACCCCAAGAACATTAATTTATTTGTAAGAAAACTGCACTTCTTAAGATTGACATACAACAAGTTATCTTTCAAAGCTGTTAACACAGCTCTCAAGTGTGCCATATGCTCCTCCTCACTACGGCTAAATATCAAAATATCATCAAAATAAACCACAACAAACTTACCAATAAATGGTTTAAGTACCTGATTCATTAGCCTCATAAAAATACTAGGAGCATTTGATAACCCGAATGGCATAACCAGCTACTCGCAAAGCCCCTCTTGGGTCTTGAAAGTTATCTTTCACTCATCTCCTGGCTTGATTCGAATCTGATAATAACCATTCTTGAAATCCAGCTTTGAAAACCATTTTGCTCCATGCAACCTGTCCAGCATATCATCCAACCTCGGAATAGGAAATTTATAACCTACAGCAATTTTGTTGATTGCTCGACTATCAACACACATTCTCTAGCTGCCATCTTTCTTTGGTGTCAACAATACTGGCACTGAACACGCACTCAAACTCTCCCGAATCAGCCCCTTCTTTAACAACTATTCTACCTTCCCTCTCAATATATCACTCTCCCTTGGGTTCATTCTGTAATGGGGTAGATTAGGGAGACCAGCACCAGGGATAAGATCAATTTGGTACTGTATATCTCTCATTGGAGTTAACCCATCTGGTATTTCCTCCCCCCATCAGCTCTTTAAACTCTTGTAACAAAGGACGAACTAACTCTAGTTGCTCCTTTACTTGCAATTCAGGCTCATTGAACAGAATTTGCTTCACTATTAACACATAAATCTGCCCTGTCTCTTTAGCCTCTTCCGCAAAATTGTCTGCAAAGGTCAAGAATGTGCTCTTCCTTAGCGTAGCATATTTATTTTTCAAAGGGAGCAATGAGAACTTCATGCCATTCTTCTCCAGCTTATACACGTTACTCTTTCCAGAATGCTGCGCATCAACATCATACCGCCAGGGTCTGCCAAATAGAAAATGACATATATCCATATCCACTACATCACAATAAACAGTATCCTGGTATTTACCTATGGAGAAAGGCACCTTGCAGCATTCTGTCACGTCAATTTTTCCCGTATTAGATTTAATCCACCCTAATGATAAGGATTTGGGTGTTTCTCAACAGGCAGCTTTAGCTTCTTCACAATATCCTTCTCAATAATATTTTTACAGCTCCCATTATCAACAATAACACCAAACACTCTGTCATCAATAGTACACCGAGTTCTGAATAATTGGTGTCGTTATGATTCCTCTTCCCTCTTAGGGGTCAACATCATCCTCCGCACAACATAAGCCTGTCCGTCTTCTTCATCGTACTCCTCTTCTTCCTCAATCCCATCCGGTTCACAGTAAATCTCCCCATCTTCTTCCTCTCGATCCAGCACATTGACTGTTTTTCAGGTAGGACATTCGTTTGATCTATGTCCCTGTTGGTTGCACCAAAAACACTTCCCAACAGTGGGCCTTGCATAGGGATTATCTGTCTTCTTAGGTTCTCTATCTCGCCCCTCATTCATGGGATGTTTGCCTACTGCATTATCTTCCACGAGTTGCTTGTTCAAGTTCTTAAAGTTATTTCCACGGTCAGTTTGATTTACAGCAGCCTTATTGCCATCTGCACTATCCCTATATCCACCAAAACCACTAAAACTCCTCCTGCCTCGCTCCTGCTGCATCAATTCAGCTTTCAAAGCCAAATTCTTCGTTTCACTCAAACTTCGAATTACCTGCACACCAATTCTATCTCTCACATCACTGGTAACCCTTCTAAATATTGAGCCACTTGCTGCCTTTCGGACTCCAATAAATTATTTCGTTATGCCAACCTCATAAATTCAATTGTGTACTCATGAATTGTCCTGCTACCTTGCTGACATCTCTGATACTGTTGAAACAAAATCTGTTCATAATCTGGGGGTAGAAATTCCAGTTTCAACAGATGCTTCATCCTATACCAGGTTTGTACAGGGAGTTTTCCTTCTCTCTCTCTCTTCTGGATTGAACTCGCTCCCACCAAACCAAAGCCATCCCCTTCAAGCGACAGGCTACCAATTTTACCCGCCTTTCTGCCGGAGTTTCCGCATAATCAAAGAACCTGTCTATTTCCACAATCCAATCTAGAAACTCCTCAATTCCCAAACTACCATTAAAGCAAGGAATATCTACCTTTAATCGGAAATCTCCACCTTCTCAATCTTCGTTCCATCTCTGCCCATATCCATTTCCCCTTAGATTTCGATTGAACCAATGTGGTTCGAAATCAAATTCTTCTTCCGAATCATCTTCGTAAGCAGGTTGTCTACGTAGAGGTTCTGGTCTGTTGATAGGTTCACCACAAGCAGCATATCTTGGCTGTCTCCCACCATCATTCCTTCCCCTATTCGGACCAAGACAGTAAGCATCTAAACGATCTGCAAGCTCTTGAAAACGTTCCTCGAAATGCTTGGACATGCGATCTATTATTGCTCAAGACGTTGCTCCAAACGTTGCAGCACCCTATCCCCATGTGTGGCTCCATCCTCCTGATCACCATCACGAAGAACATCGTCATCACAGCCGGTCGCCATGTTCTGATACCACCTGACGCAGCGTAAAAGAGTTCAATGGAAAATAAACCCTAATTAGGTTTAGAGAAAGTCTGCAAATTGATTCAAAAATAAGCTCCTTAACAAAATAACATCATTTGCCTTATATAAGCGGATAGAAAATAACAAAATAGTCCTCAAAAGTCCTCATACGCAAAAGTTATGACATTTTGCGCAATCTGCCGTAAATCTTGCCGCGGTCAACATCTTCTAGAAAATCTAGCGCTATCTACTCTTCATCAAAGTCTCTATTCTTCCGTTCTGCAACCCCATTTTTTGGGGAGTATGAGTACATCTAGTTTAATGCACAAAGTCATTAGAAGCTAAGAAATTATTCATGTTACGATATGTAAATTCTATGCCATTATCAGTTCAAAGAATTTTGATATCAGCTGAAAATTGATTTCCAACCATCATATGAAATTCTTTAAAGGTTACAAAGTCATTGCTATTTTGATTTCGACAAATAAACCCAATTAATCTTTAAGAAATCATCAATAAAATTTACAAAGTATCTAAATCCATCAATATAATTAAGAATAGGACCCTACACATCGGAGCGAACTAACTCAAAAGGTTTAGAAGTTTGAGATATTGACAACTTAAAAGGAAGTCTAGATGACTTTGAATAATGACAAACTCCATAATCATGAGTTTCCTTGGACAAAATAGGAATTATCTTTGTAAGAACAAGATCAGAGGGATGAGCTAGACATCGATGCCACAAGAGTTGCTTTCTTATAGGAATTGCAAGAGCTTGTAGAATCCTTCACATAAAGAACGTTAGAGTAAATGGAATTTGACATAAGTTTGATTTTTCCCTTCCCTTTAATAGATACATTATGACATTTAGCTAAAGGCACAATAAATGAGAGGATGAAAATCACATAAATTGGTGAATTTATTTGACATGCTAAATGTGGCACCAGAATCTATAATCCATAAATCAGACATGGAACTAAAATTTAGAGCAATAATAAAGGAGGCCATAATACCTTGGCTATTTTCAGAGTTATCAAGATTTGCATAAGCTAAAAAATCAGCAAATTTGCTCAAGAATGCAGCAGGTATATCACGATTTGGTTCTCCATCTTGGACAACCCCTTGCCCATGTTTGTCATGCAAATAGCTTGCAAACTTATTAAGGAAAGTAACTAGATTAGAGGAAAAAGATTCAACAGTGTGAGAGGCTGCATTAGCTTTAGAATTGAATCCATGCGTTTGATCTCCTCCCTTTTTATTTTTACCTGATTTGTGCTTTAATTCTAGATGAATGGTCCAACAGCGATCCATTGTATGTCCAATTATATTACAGTGCTCACATTTCAAGTCTGGACGTTTGCCCTTGTATGGTTTCTTTTCAATATGATGATAAGTAAGATAAGCATGAGAATATGAAGTACCTGATGTAGCACCTCGAGGCATGATTTTTGTTAGCTGCATAGACTCCTTTTAGAGATGGTAGTTCTATTGTCATTAAAATATGGCTCTTGAACTCCTCATAATTCGAATTAAGACTTGCTAACAGTTGAAAAACAAGATCTTCTTCATCAGGATCACTGGATCAATAGTGTGTGGATGAGTGGATGATAAACTTCCAATTCATTCCACAAACTTTTGAGTTTTCCCAAAATGCTAACAAAAGGGGTCCCTTCCTGTTGCAAGTTTGCAATTCTGTTTGAGTTTGAAATATTCTGGCGGAATTATTTTGGTTTTCATACATATCTCAAACAATCTTTTAGGCCACTTCTTCATTATACTTATCGTAAGAAGGGTAAAATTGGGAACTAATATGTATGGTTGTTATAACAACTTGCGGCAGTGCATGTGAAGGGAGTTGTTAGAGAAAATTATTAGAGGAATACCCTGTATTGGGAGAGTCTGTTAGGACCTCATACCTATAAATAAAAAAAGAGGGGAAAAGAGTGCGGGAAGAGAATTTACTCGACAGAAGTTAGTGGGGGGAGACAACCAGCCTCTCAAAAGATGGCCTGTTATTCTATCAATTTTCTAGCAATATAATTAGTATATTAGATTCCTAACAATTTGGTATCAGATCAGTACCTGGGAAGGTCATGGCCAACAAAAATGTGACCCAGAGGATCGACACTTTGGAGGAAGCAGTGGGGGGAATGCAAGGCAACATTATAATGTTAAAAGATGAGGTGCAAGCGATGAGCCGATGCTTTGAGCATTTGATTAAAATGCAAGAAGAATCTACCATAATAGTCACATCTTCGGTGTCCAGTCAGGAGAAGGAGACCCAAGAGATAAGTCTTAGGGCAGGTGCCAATGTTTGATGGGACAAATTCAGATTGGTCGATTTTGAAAGTGGAAAGATTTTCAGCCACAACCAGTGTACGAATGAGGAGAAGTTAGAAGCTGCCATAATCGAATTAGAGGTGACGCTTTACTCTGGTATCAGTAAGAGAATAAATGTCGACCGATATAGTTATGCGAAGAGATGAAGCTCCTTATCCTCAAACAGTTCCGACCAACCCAAACCGGTTCATTGTATGAACAATGGATGGAGTTGCAATAAGAAGGGGAGGTTCAGGAATATCGATGATCGTTCAAAGAGCCGACGACACCACTTGATAACATCACATAAGAAATAGCACTGGGTAGATGCAACAATGGATTGAGGTCGGACATACAAGCTGAGTTGAGAATCATGGATCCTCCTAACTTAGGTAGGGTCATGGATCTCGCCCATAAAATTGAAGATAAAAACATGATTGCGGGTTAGGTACATAGGTATTGCAGGGAAGATCCTCGGCACCCAACCCTTCACCTCAATCTTAACTCTCGGATGAATGTGGGTTACCATGGGTCGAACTTGGTGGCTGAAGGATCGAGGAGGATGGCTGAAGGAGGGCCTGCGATCTCTCGGATAGGAGGAGGAATCTAGCGATTGACGAACTCGGAGATGCAGAGGAAGAGGGAGAAAGGACTATGTTATTTCCGCGATGAAAAATGGAGGCCTGGTCATCTTTGTAGAAATAAGGAGTTGAGTGTATTAATTATGCAAGATGAAGATGAGGAAATCGAGCAGCTCGAACCAGAATTGGAGACAATCGAGGTTGAACGAGGTATGGAGGTTTCTCCTGAGGTTGAACGAGGTATGAAGGTTTCTCTCAACTCCGTGGCTAGGTTGAAATCGCCTCGGACAATGAAATTGAGGGGAGCACTAGGATAACAAGAAGTCATAGTGCCAATAGATTCTTTATCCACGCACAATTTCATTACATGGGAACTGATTTGGTAGTTGCAAATTTTAGTTACTAAAACAGAAGAATATGGGGTCACCATAGGAGTTGGAAAGGAAATGACAGGAGAGGGAATTTGTTTAGAAACTAAGCTATACTACAAAGCATAGAAATAGTCAAGAGCTTCCTTCCTCTAGACTAGGAAGATCTGACGTAATATAGGGAATACAGTGGCTAGAGACGTTGGGAGTGACAACGGCCTATTGGAAATTACAGATTATGAAATTCCGCTTAGGAGGTAAAATAGCGACACTACAAGGACCCCTCTCTTGGACGAACTCTGATGTCCCTCAAATCGATGATGTGGACGATTAGGAAGTAGAGAAGGAGGCGCCGAGGAGCATACAGGAGTTTCTAATTCGAGACATGCAAGGCTATCTTTATCGGCGAACACTACGTTAGTGGTGTTTTGGTGCTGTCTGTTATGTTTTATTTCCTTGTAAACCCAAAAAAAAATAGAATGGGGATTGTAGTTGAGCTCAATCAAGTAGGCAAGGACCCATAAAAGACTACAAAAGTACCAAACTAACTTCGACCCACTATAAACAAGTATCAAGGGGGTTTGAAATGCCAATTGGCCTTCCATCAACCAGGGGCCATGAGAATTCCATTGTGCTCAAGGAGGGAAGTTCACCGGTGAGTGTAGGGCCATATAGCTATCCACATGTTCAGAAGGAGGAGATTGAGAAGTTAATTCAAGAAATGTTGATGGGATAATCAGAGTAAGTAACAACTCATTTCAAGGCTGATCTTGTTGGTAGAAAAAAAAAGATAGGTCATAGTGATTTTGTGTAGATTATCGGGCCTTAAACAAGGTAATGATTCCACACATGTACCCAATCCATGTGATTGATGAGCTGCTGGATGAATTACATGGAACATGGGTGTTTTCCAAAATAGATTTGAAGTCCGAATATCCCCAAATATGTGTCCAACCAGTAGACATACATAGGAAGACCTTTAGAAGTCACAATAGGCACTATGAGTTCTTAGTATTGCCTTTGAGTCTCACAAATGCTCCAATAACCTTCCAATCACTTATGATTTTGATATTTCGACCTTTCCTTTGGAAATTCATCTTAGTCTTCTTTGACGATATTTTGATTTATAGCTCAAAGGAGGAATCACATTCGGCGCATCTAACTTGAGTATTGGAAACACTACAGTATAACCAACTCTTCGCAAACCACAAGAAGTGTGAGTATGGCTGAGCCGAAGTGGCATATTTGGGTTACATCGTTTCCGAAAAAGGAGTAGTTACTGACCTAGCTAAGAATGGGCAACGCCTACAAACCTCCCGAAGTTACGAGATTTTTTAGGTTTAACCGGATAGTATTGGAAGTTCGTGGCAGGATATGCTAAAATAGCCCAACCATCAATGAAACTGCGAAAGAAAGATAATTTTGGGTGGAATCGAGAGGCAGAGCAAGCTTTTCAAAACTTGAAACAAGCCGTTATCGCAGTTCCAGTGTTAGCCATGCTAGAATTTTCACGACCATTTATTATTGAGACGGATGCTTCCGGTTATGGAGTAGGAGTGGTTCTTTTACAAGGTGAATAGCCGGTGGCCTATTACAGTCAAGTGTTAGGACCACTAGCTCGTGCGAAATCCATATATGAAAAGGAGTTGATGGCAATTGTTTTAGCTATAACAAAATGGAGGCCGTATTTGCTTGAAACACATTTTGTAGTACGGATAGACCAGTAAAGTTTAAAATTTATGCTTGAACAACGGATTGTCGGCGTTGATTATCAAAAATGGATCACTAAGTTGATGGGATACAACGTTGAAATTCAGTATCGGAAGCAAGCAACAAGCAGAGTAGCCGATGCCCTTTCATGGAAGGATGGCCAGCAGGAATTTTCTGAGTTAGCAGTCCCACAGTGGTCACATTGGAAGGAATTGCAAACTGAATTGGAAGCAGATGATTTCATCTCTAACATTTGAGAGGAACTTAGCTTGGGGCAACAGAAACATAAAGGGTTCTCTGTGAATCATGGTGTACTTCTTTATAAGAACCGATTAGTCATTCCATTCTTCTCGGCTTATTCCAATAATCGTGTAAACAGTTTCACAACTCAGTGGACACTCTAGGATAGCCAAAAAATATCAAAGGATAGCATCTGAAATATTTTAGACAGGAATGTAAAAAGATATAATCAAATTTGTCCAAGAATGTGTCACCTGCCAACAACAAAAATATTCTGCAACAAATATGTAAGGGCTACTTCAATCTCTACCACTGCCAGCCAAGGTTGGGATGAATTTGCATTTCATCGAAGGCTTACCACAATCAGAGGGATTTGATACCATTCTTGTAGTGGTCGACTGTTTAAGTAGATATGCAAACTTTATCAAGTTATGGCACCCTTTTATCGCAGTCACCGGAGCAGAGGTTTTTGCTACGGAAGTAGTTAAGCTTCATGTTATTCTGCAATCAATTATTTCATATCGAGATCGGGTTTTCTTGAGCTTCTTTTGGAAAGAATTGTTCAAGAGCCACTCTCAAACACAGCACCGCCTACCATCCTTAAAGGTTGGAAAACCAAAGTGGTTAACCGATGTTTGGAAACATATTTACGTTGCTTTGCATCGGGAAAACCACGATCATGGGCTCGGTGGCTGGCTTGGGCAAATTATTGTTACAGTACCTCCTTTCATTCCTCTACCAAATCCACCCATTATCGAGCCTTGTATGGAAGAGACCCACCTCCATTGTTGCGAGTTGAAAGGGAAGCAGCTACGGGGTATCCATGGTGGAAGAAATCCTCCAAGATAGAGATGCCATTCTAGATGAGCTACATATGCATCTCATTAGAGTCCAACAAATGATGAAATTATATGCAAATGGATCTTGACGCCACGAAGAATATGAGGTGGAAGACAGAGTTTTCTTGAAATTAAAACTGTATAAACAGAGGTCGCTAGCAAAACAGAGGTATGAGAAATTAGTTGCTCAATAAGATGGCCCTTTCAAGATATTGCAGCGGGTAGGTAAGGTGGCTTAAAAGCTAGAGTTCCCTTCAAAAACAAAAATCCACCCTGTTTTTCATGTTTCTCAGCTTCAACGTGCCTAAGGCGAAGTCTCTTCTTCACCATTTTTACTGCCGCAATTGACAGCCGGGTGGAACCAAAATAAGTGCTAGCTGCACAACCAACGAAACAAGGTAGCAGAGTGGACATGGAAGTGTTGCCGAAGTGGAAAGCTCTGCCAGAATTAGAGGCCACCTAGGAAGACTTTCACTCTATTTGCAACTAGTTTCTAGATTTCCACGTTGAGTACAGGGTGGTGTGGAAGGGGGTAATGTTAGGCCACCTATTCGATATATTTATCATAGGAAGGGTAAAATTGGGAACTGATACGTGTGGTTGTTATAAACAACCTGCCGCAGTGCATGTGAGGGGAGTTTTATAGAAAATTATTATAGAAGTATACCCTGTATTGCGCAGAAGGGAAGAATATTTACCAGACAGAAGTAAGTTGGGGAGAGAACTAGCATTTTGAAAGCAGACCTATTACTCGATCAATTTTTCAGCAATATAATCAGTGTATCAGATTACTAGCACAACCTCCCAAAGATCTCGAGAGGAATCTGAATAACTGAAATTTTCAGCTACATTACACTCCATAGAGTTGAGAAGCCATGACATAACCATCTGATCTTTTGACAGCCATGCATCATATTCTGTTGAGTCTTCATCAGGGACCTTTTCTTTGCCGTTAATGAGACTCAACTTGGATATACCACCAAGAGCAATTGTGACAGCCTTTGACCGTAGAAGATAATGATACTCGTTCAATAACACAGAACTCAGTTTTTGAGACGTGTTGAGGTCAAAATTAGAACTATTGGAAGGGATAGCAATCACCTCCTTTGAGGTTTTTATAGAATCAGAAGACATTTTTGGTTTGGCAGAAGCAGGATTGTCTTGCTCTGATACCACGAGGAAAAAGAAAGTTTGAAAAAATAGAAATACTCTCTATAAATTACAATCATATATATAATAGTGTATTGAAACCTTAGTCAAATATGTGAATATACAGTTGCTCTACATAGCCATACAAAGAAGGAATGATTTCCTGATTATTTGCTGAATAGAATCTGTCAAGTATCTGTCAACAATTTACTAATTGCTACTGGATCTTTTACTCGATCCCCACATTATCATTTGATAGATGTTTTAGCATTACATACAATCACACAATTATAGATGTATATTCTTTTGCTGTCTTTGTTTAATGCAGTGGCGATCCGACAATGTACGAGAGGTATTGGCAGCAAGTAGGCGATAAATCTAGTATTTTGATTCCTGGTTGGAGATCAGTGAGCTACTTCTCTGATACTAGGAACGTTTGCTGGTTCCTGGAACCTGAGTTTGCCAAGCAGGTAACTAGGCTCCATAAGATTGTTGGAAATGCAGAAACTGAGGGTCGTCACATTGTTGTTGGAACGGGTTCTACACAGCTAGTCCAAGCCCTTTTGTATGCTCTGAGCCCACAAGACGCAAAGGAACCGATCAATGTCGTCTCTGCAGCTCCTTACTACTCTGTGAGTATAAAGAATGAGTTTCTGCATCTTTAACCATAATGTGTCCACGGCTGCTTCGGCCTGGCCTAACATAACTTTACATGATGTACTGCAGTCTTATCCGGATATTACTGACTGCCTCAAATCAGGTCTCTATAAATGGGCTGGAGATGCTCGGAGTTTTAATAAGGACGGACCATATATTGAAATAGTTAATACGCCTAATAACCCTGATGGCACTTCCAGGCAGACAGTAGTTAACAAAAGTAGAGGGACATTGATTTATGATTTGGCTTACTACTGGCCTCAGTATACACCAATAACTTCCTCGGCTAATCATGACATTATGTTATTCACCGTCTCCAAATGCACTGGACATGCTGGAATGCGCATTGGGTAAGGCTACATGATTTACCTTACAGTTGCTTAAGATAATGAATGCAGATCTAGCTTGTTATCTTTTGCTTGTAGTGAAACTATGAGCGCAACTGCTTCAAAGGAAATGTGGACCATAAAGCTTTGATGTTAGTCTTTCTTTCATTTGCATCGTGTAGTTGGGCTCTTGTTAAAGATTTGGAGATAGCAAAGAAGATGATCAAGTACATAGAGCTCACCACCATAGGAGTATCGAAGGATTCACAGCTACGAGCAGCTAAGGTACTGACAGTTGTGTCTGACAGCGTCGAACATCCCAAGAAAAAAGAAGAGTCCTTCTTTGATTTTGGCTACAACAACATGTCTGAGAGGTGGAAATTACTGAGGGCTGCAGTGGAACAAAGTGGTCTCTTTACGTTGCCCGAGTTTTCCCCAGAATTCTGCAAGTTCTCTGGCAAACTCTTCGGGTCTCAACCAGGTAAAAAGAAACGAATAACTACTATGTGAACCATTATTTACCATTAAGTTAATTAGCTATAAATTTCCATACAACCAAGTTGTATTGTACAGCTTTTGCATGGCTGAAATGCGACGGACCAGTTGAAGACTCTGATGCACTTCTCCGTGAAAACAAGATCTTAGGAAGGAGCGGGAAGCATTTTGGAGCGAGCCGTCAATATGTGAGAATAAGCATGCTGGATCGTGCGGAGAACATCGGTCTGTTCATAGAACGGCTGTCCAAAATCCGCATAGAAAAACCGATGTAATGTAAGTAGATATAGAGAGGGTCTGTACTAGGCAACCTATACGTTGCAGAAGCAAGGAAGGTTTAATGTCAGTTCCTTCTGTTAAATATTTCCCATCTCCATCTCTTTCAAATTATCAAATGGTTAGACTAACCTTAAAAAATCAAACTCGAAAGAGTCCTTGAATTAATCTGAAAATCGGATAAAACAGTACATCCACTACACAAGTCCTAAAAGCTTGAAGTTAATTAATGACGAAGGACCATGAAGTGCAAAATTTGGAACATAGTAGCCAAATGGTTATGATAAATACATGATAAGTTTTGATTGTAACAGTGTGTGATAGTTTAAAAATAGTTAAATAGGTGCATTAAGTTTTGATTGTAACAAATAGTTAAAAAGGTGCATTTTTTTATCATAACATTTAGACTAGAATTTAACTTAGATCCTAATATTTAGTAATATTAAAAAAGAACATGGTGTTTAATTAAAGAACTATCTTCATAATGATAAATCCTAAATTTATATTTGTATTTGTAAAAAGGTAAACCCACATATGATATTGTTTATATTAAAAATGGGATGCATCATTATTTGATATGTTGAATTAAGGATTGCTTCGATTAGCGTTTTTATAAAGAGGTAACCTACGATCTTCGGGTTATAAAGAAGCAATTTTACCGGTTGCTTCAAAGTTCATCCTCACTATTAATGAGTTTATGATTTTGATTAAAAAAAACAAGATAAGAATAAAATAAAGTCAAAAACTTACAATGATAACGTATAAAGTCGACACAGAGAAGTTAAAGTTTACATCTGTAGCGTTGAAGATTGGAAAAAAAAAACAAAAAAAAATCAACACTTATCAAAGTCATTATTTAATGTATAATATTAATTATAATTTTACTTTGTTAATTTGATGCGCTAAGCAGCTCATCATGCATAAATCTTTTCACTTTATTTTATTACAAGAGTCTTTCTATTCATTAAAAGGTATTAAAGTCTTTTATTTTAATATAAAAGTCTTTCGGTCTTTCAAATAAAATTTTGGAAAACATTTTGTGATGTTTAATACATAATTAAATTGAGTTTGAATATTTAAAAGTGTTAAAATCATGCTTTTAAGGTGATTGGTTGACTTATATGGAGTAGTGGTTAACCGATTATTAAATTTAATGTATCATGAGTTTGCTGTAACATTGGTTAGTATATTGGTCGGACAAATGTGTCAAATATGCCTCCTAGTGACAAATATCCCTATTGGTTGACAAGTGTTTTAACGTCTAGCGAATCTAGAGCTTTTAATGTATATTGGTTGACAAGGGCACCGCATATAGTTGTTGTAACAACAGAAAATGATCCCAAAGTACTATAGTCTATAAATAGATGTTTTCTTGTTGATTTTTGTATTAAGGTACTGTTTGGTTCAACTTTTGGTAAGTAAAAAAGTACTTTTTTTAACCGCAAAAGTTATTTTAAAGAAAAAATGAGTGTTTGGTTGTAAACTTTAAAAGCATTTTTGAAATAGAAATAGTTTTTTAAAAAGTTAAAATGCAGCTTTTTCAAAAGCTCAAATTTAGAGCTTTTTTCAAAAAAGTACTTTTTAAGGTAGATTTTTTATATCAATTAATGAGAATGTTTTACACATAATTCTTACAATATCCACAAACACATCTTCACGTTTATTTTGAGATTTATATAATATTATCTAAATTTTTTATATGTTTTAATATTTATTTTTGAAATTAATTTTACTTATGTTATAATCTATGCAAAAAATTGGTTAGATATATTTTCATTTATGTTTCATATGGTTTAAAATTATATAATAATTAATATATTGTACTTTGTATATTGTTTAATATATTTTAAAT
>JAOSBO010000007.1:26112334-26123756 GCA_027563915.1 Erythroxylum rotundifolium
ATCGTTGAAATAATACGAAAAGTTATATTCCTAAAGGTAACAGCGGATGAGTAAATCAGAACAACATATCAAAGAATCACAATCCTCTCCCCGTAAAAAGATGCAAATGCAGTACTATCGCGTAATTCCACAGTCCCAACAGGAAGAAAATGCAAACAGGATATGCATTTACTGCAAAGTTTGGTAGTCACTAGTCAATTCTGCCATTTATCACCTGCCCATTTACTTCTTCCTCACGTTTTTGCTATCTGCAGAGAGAAAGATTGATGGGCTTGAAAGATTCTGAATTTTGAATCATCACTGTATTCTTCACAGTAGTTCAAACATCCAGCAATAACTACATAAAGGCTTACTTTCCTAGTCTGACCTAGCCGTCTGATTGTATCTGATCCAAGGAAACATGTCATATCACAAGAACTTAACCCTTTATCTGCCTATTCCACTGAACGTATCTAAGCATACTGTCATTGCATACACATTCTATATCATATACTGTTAATGTACTTTCCTGTGTGTAATATTTATATTCTTGATATAATAAGCAAGTTTTTTTTCCACGGTGGAGAAAGGAGAAAGGTCAGAGATTGTATTTAGTTCACCAAAACTTCCAACAAACACAAAAGTTGAAGATTTGGTAATCTCGAAAAAGGTGGCTGACTCAACTCAAGAGGCGATGAATTGGAGGACAATAGACGTGACTCTCTCTCCCTGTACACATCTCTCTTTGTATCTTCTGCTCTCCATAAAAACACAATGATGTTGGGGCCTGACAATCTGACTCTGACAGAGAGGAGACGAAGAAAGAGGGAACAGTTTAACTTTTTCTTTAAGTTTTATACGGGTGTTACTGCTCAAAGACTGACAAAAAGTCGAGCAGAAACTGGAGAAATGGTCGTATTTTTTCTGAAGAAAGCTCTGGTGCCCCTTACATTCACAGTGACACGAAATGTATCCGTGTGGATATGAGAGGGATACTGAGGGAGCGAGTGAGAAAGCACGAAATGAAAAGAATTAGACTCGAAGAAAACAAGAAAATTCTCAGTCACCTCCTTCACTCAAACCCTATAATAAGTCACATCTCTCTCTCTCACAAACACACATACACATGTCTATAGTGTTAGGATTTCAAAGAGTTCGAAAACTTGATGTTACTTTCTTCTGAGAGAACTAAAGTAAATATATCCTTTTTTTTCTCCAGAGATGCAAGAATAACATGCGTATGTATATCTATTATATGCATAATACATGTTGGCTAGATGTTAAATAACGGCTCAAATACCCAGGACGCTACAAGATATGAAACCCTAACCCTAATCTACTTTAAAGCATAGGTATACAGGTATCATATGGAGTTTCCTTGCAATTCCTTTTTTTACTAATGTTAGAATCAATATTTTCACACATAAATACAGAAAATGGACCCCGGGAAAAGTTTGAGGCTTTGGATTCAGATTTTGAGCATAAGTAGATTATGATCATAGTCTTGTGTGCGTGTGAGAGAGAAGAAGGGAGGAAACAGTGTTAGGACTTGTATCTACTGTTTTGTCTAAGAAAAACTGTGGTTAAAAACAGTAAGTGGTGGAGCTGGAGAAGTAATGAAACAGGGAAAGGAAAAAAAGTTGAAGAACCCTTACATGGGAGAACATGAGCTACTTTTAGATCCAGTAAAGCTATAATACACCGTCCTACGGTGTTTAGATTCTTCCAATCATGTAGAAGAAATAAGAGGAGAAGCTGTGTTTTACATGTTAGAAACTACCTTATATATGTATATGTATGAATGAATGAACAAAAGATATGGATCTTTTCTTTATAAGGTTGAAAGAAAACAATACAGAAGCTTCAATTAAAAAGAAGGGATATTTAAGTTATGCGTAACTTCATATATGGATTATTTCAACATATCTTCTCAATCAAAAGAGAGTTAGTCCAAAAGGAAGATTATAAGCTAAACCTTGATCAGCGCAAATTGGAGTTGAATTTGAATTTCTTTTTGATCTACAACTTTTCGAATCTGTGGCCAACATTACGTGGTAGACTTGCATAAATGCAAAAATTCAGCGGTCCCCAAGAACAATTCAGAGTAAATAATGAAAAGAATATAGTGTAAAGAATGACTAAGTCGTAGACTTAGGCCAAGGGAATCCTCTTTATAAACTTAACTAATGTTATTACTTAATTTATTCTTAAGCACAAACAACAAATGACAGGGAATTGGGAAACTTTCAACATGCTCATGCCATGAGTTGCACTAGTGACACTAAAAAAGTTTCAACAGCCAACACTATGTTATTTTGTGCACCCTTATTTTAACCATGTTAAAACATGGCTAAAGAAATTAAAAGTTTATGGTTTTAGTAAGTATACTTAATAGCAAAACCAGCCCAATTACCAAATAAATTACTAAGAAACAGTAGAACTTAAGTATTCTAGCTAAAGAGTCCATGTGAGGCTACCTAGCTAGAATCCTTATAATACCATACCAAGAGAGTTCTTGCAGAGCATGCCTAGAGATGGTGGCTAGAAACCCTAAATGGGATTTCTATCCGACTGATCAACAGTTGATTCACATGCTACCATCTCGACCTCCTTCTTCATTGATATTCCCTGACGGGTTCTCATTCCAAGGAAGTTGGTAAGGAATGGACAGACCAGAAGCTTGGTAGAAACCACCTTCATTACCTACCCTTTTGTTGAACTGATCAACTAGTGGCCTTTGGCGAGAAGTCGACACTGGTGTCAATGAGCTAGCTCCCAGTGTTGGCAATGCTGTGGAGATTTCAGGGCAGGTGTATCGAATCAGATTGGCGTTTGCAGTGTCAAGTTCTTTCTGCAACCTCTCGACCTGTCTCTGGAGGAAGGAGATAGCACCTACACATCCATATACTGGATCTCTCACTCTTGCCTCAGCTTCATAGGCAAGAGAGTTGACAGCATCTTCTCGCTGTTGAGGAAGGAGCTCGTTGAGGAGCTTCGTCACATTGCTTGCTCCGAAGATCTTGTGCACGTTGGCAAATTTTTGAGGCTCCTCCGGTGGGAAATAAGGAGCAAATATGCAACCTGGCATGCATTTCCTCCTCAAAAATTTGCAGGCAGCACATGGAGAGTTGTAAGAGCTTGATGAAGCCATATTTTCCCTGGAACAAAAGAAAGTAAAGCCCAGAAAGAAACCGAGAACTTTCCGTGAGATTTCCTTCAATATGTAAGACTTTTTGCCCTTCAAGTCAAGTTGAATAGCAAATTTATTAACTAAAACATTTTTCATATATTCATCTCTCCTAAGCAATAATTGCAGAGGTTCAGAAGAGAACCAGCTCTTCCATTTTCTTTCACAAAAATCATCCTTTCATTATGGTAGATGTATGTTATAAACCCCTTATCATTTAGTGTTGCTACTCCATCACTCATAGCTCCTGTACCGTCTACTACGGGGATATGACTCGTAACCTCCAAGAGTCATGATATAGTAGATGAAGGCATGAAGTAAACCTTAAATTTCTCTTCCTTTTTCTTATTCGATTTTCCAGCTCCTAAGGACTCACAGTCGTACAATTAGAGCAAAAGTCCCTCTGACATATCTTTGAATATCAGTCAAAACCCATTTATGAATCTAGCCATTCATCTATTACCACCGGATAGTTAACTACCCTGCATCTTCCTTCCAATTCTTTTCATAGCTTTTTGTTCACCTTTTCCTTTTGTTTCCCTTGATTTCTTTCTTTTCCATATTATACTTGTTCCATAAACTGAAAACAACTTGACTTTTACTCATCACTTTACACACAAATTATATCCTCTGCTGCTTGTCGCACTTTAAATTTTATTGAAAGATTTTGTATTTTTATGAATCCAATAACTCCTCCCTTCCCACACCCACCAGCCCCCCTACTCTTGACCCTATCTTTTCCTCTCTGTGTCGACGGATGTTAATGCTTTGAACTTTGGAGGCTTTTTGTGTTGCAGAAGCAACAATATAAAGAATCGTAATCTCTTCAGATGACTTCAACATGGATGGTATGAACATTGCAATTAGCCATGATTGTACATTTATATCTTTAATATATATTGTTCATGAACAGACATACCATCGCCCTAGATCAGAAGCTTTTAACCAAAGAGTTGTTTGTAGTACCTCTTAGCTAGCTTTTTAGCTTACCCGAAGGAAAAAAAAGAAAAAAGATGAAGAGAATTGTTAGGCATGGTAAAGTTATAAAGAAGCTACATAAGTTTACCTGTTTATGATCTAGGTTCCTCTGATCAGATGAACAAAAAGAGGACAACCTTTTTGACTCTTTCAAGAGCTAGCCAAAACGTTTCTTTTTTCCTTTCCAAGGAATTTTTTTTTAGCCTTTGCAAATAAAAGAGACAAGCTTCACAGATTCATTATTTATGAGAGGTGAGTCCTGAAAGAGGAAACCCTAACTGTAGGGAGAAAGAGAGAATGTGGAGTTGTTAAGGGAGAGGTAGTAGAATGCAGTAGCTAGCAAAAGGTAACAGGGTGAGAGAGGAGAGGAAGGGCAAAGAACACATAGTAAAATTAGTGGATGGAGAAGAAATGGAGCTAGATAGGCAAAAGACAAAAGGGTAATAAATGGGAAGTACACCGTAAAGAACGACTAATGCCACTGCATCAAATAATAATATCAGGTATGTGGGGATGTCTCCCATATTTCTTTCTCTCACATGTCTCTTTCTCATGCACTATGCCAATTATGTTGTATCGAAAAAACTATAGGGCGTATTAATTGAAGAAACTTCACACAATAAGCCTTTTTTCTTATATATTCTTCTTAATTAATCACTAATTCATATCATAAATGCTCTTATCCTTGGAGATGGCAATGAATCGGTCCAGTGAATTTTTTCAAAATAATTTTTTAATTAAAAATGTAAAACTATGTTTTTTTTAATTGGGCTTAAGTTTGAGTTGTTCATAATAGACCCCTATTTTGTAATGACTAGGCAACCTGTCTGACATTTCACAATGGCTCTCTATTCAATGTCTAAGTCAACTGGAAATTTTCCGTGAAGTTAAGCTTATTACCCTTGTTAAGGAAAAGCCTCAATTCACAAAAAGAAATGTAAACAATAAAGTTTTGTTTTACAGTTTATTAAAAACATCGGCAAGCAGAAAAGTTATATTTTGACATTTCAAAAGTTTCAAAGTCCTTATAAAAGTTCCAAACACTTTTATTATCACATTAATTTCTCAACTCCAAATTGTGGATTTCAAATCAACTCATATACACTTAAATGGTTACTTTGAAAAGCTAAAACAATATCATGCGATCCATTTAAAACGTTTATATACATTCATTCTTTATAAAAATGCACTTTCCAAAACATTTCAAAGATATGCACTAGTTCTAAAAAAATATGTACCAGGAAAGATAAAAATGCCTACACAACAGCACTTGACGAAGTTCACTACTTGCGAGATGGAGTTCCTACTACTGAAGCCCTTGAGCGTGCACTTGGAGGTTTTATTTAAAAACAGAAAATAAAGAGTGAGCTAAACGAGCTTGGTGAGGATTATTGGTTTCTAATAAAAATATTTTTACAAATATTAACCTTCATAAAAGAAAACAATTTCTTTTCTTTTTAAGTAATAATCAATGTTCTTACAAAACATATTATTTTCTTTTCATAAGATCAATGCATATGTAAAACAAAACATATAAATTTTTCTGAGATCAAGTTTCACTTTTCTTGTAAGGTGTACAACGATGGCAATCAATAGGTTCCTAAACTTTCTTTTTGAAACATAGCCTATCACTAATTTTCTTTGTCATATGGTAACCTTAGGTGTAAGGCTACGGAGTTAGTTATGTATCGCTTACCCATGCCTGGTTAACCTTTATATTCCAACTATTATAAAGCTGGTTCTGCATCGCTTACCTATAATGATGCTAGCATTATATATAAATCAGCGGTTACGAAGCTGGTTCTACATCGCTTACCCGTAACAATGTTAACACAACATAAAATCCACACGTGCAGAGTGCGACTCACACGACATCCTGACAAACACATCACCACCCATGTTAGTGATAGACACCCCCAAACATCGCCATGCACTTTAGAACGTACTTTGATCAATATAATCGTATGTGTAAAGACCTAACGTCGTACTATAAGCTAAATCACAAATAATGCATGATCGTGCCTCATTTCATTACAAGTTAAAAACATATTCAAAATCCATTTATATGCCAATTTAAAGCATATGGAAGTCTCTATTCAATGCCAATTTAAAGCATGTGTACATCTCATCAGTTTCCAAATGCATCCAAAACTCAATTCAATGTTAAATCAAAGCATATGTAAACCTCATGAAGATTAACTTTTAAATTCAAGTAGTAGCGCCAATGAAATTATTCATAAACATACTTTTCATAATAAGCAAAAAATCATCTTAGCAAATCAATTTAAATACACACTTATTGTTTGTCATTTATCGTTAACCACCCTCATGTGTTCGGTGCTTATCCTTTATTAGTCCTGAGTCCAAGATGACAAGAAAATTTTATCATCTTACTCAGCTACGAGGGAGACCCTTAAAGGGTTCCTAAAACCTGCCAAGTACATCCACAAATTGCTACCTTATTTTACAAATTTTATGACAAAGGGCCTAGCCAAAATCTTACATTTAGTAAGATTAAATTTCTATTTTCTTTTCATTCAACCATTGAACAATGTCCATGATTTATATATGTTGTCTTCTTTCCATTTAAATTATGTACATAGTATATACATTCTGTTTTCTTTACATTGAACCATTGAACTATATACAGCATGCATACTGCCATTAAATAGCCATTAAGCCTTATATATAACATCTACATGCCGCCAATTAATAACCATTGAACAACATACTTAAGATATGAATATACATGCTGTTTTTCTCTCCATTTAACATGCTATTTTTTTCTCCATTTACCATGCTATTTTTCTCTTCATTTAACCATGCAATCAACTCAATCATTCATGCAATTCATAAGGGATTTCATGTTTCTAGCTTAAGCATTCACGTGACCAGCTAAAGAGGACGGACAAAGAGTGATTTAACATACTAGAATCAGGTGATAAAATGTTGCCCATCTTTGCCGTACATGTAGTTAGCGTTGATGGAGGTGTTGTTAACGATTGGAGGCTTAAACAACATGCCTAAATTATTTCCTAAAGATAATAGCTTGGAGATCTATGCGTGAAGGGAGCAGCTGCAATTTAATAACATCAATTCTGGTCCAAGGGATAAGTGAAGTTTTGGTGGAAGGAAGGTGGAGTAGCTCCTCCATCAGCTTGTATAAGCTACATGTTGTTGGAAGTTGTCCAACATGTTGCAAGCTTAATTTCCAATAGCTATCCATTATATTATCTCTTATCATCTTTGTTTGATTAATCCTTTAACTCCTTACATCATACAAGACAATTCTTGTCCCCTAAATATAACAAATTGTTCATATTTTGTCTCACCAAAATGACACATGTCTACATCATGAATTGGTCTCCCATGTAATAAATTTTATGTTCCTCACATCTACTCCTTCATAAACGTGACAACACAAAATTTTCATGCATTCTTGTTCCAAAATAATGAGAACCTCTTCATGTATGCCACAGTTACCACTTAAGGTGAAATATCTCGTTTCCATACTAAGGGTTAGAGCATAGGATCCTAAACTATGATACATGAGAAATAACATATAGAATAGGTGAGGTGCATTGCATTTAGATACATATCACTAGCATAAGCATACATACACGTGAATATTGATTTTTTTTATACACATTGCAAATACTGTATATGCACTCATTTGACATCTTCCCAACGTATGAATGATTTTAATGATTATTATGTGAATTGTGAATTTTATGTCTTGAAAATTGGTTGATGAATTATTATTGGTGATTTAAAATTTATTTGTTAAATTTGGGAGATTTCCTAAATTACAGGCATTTTTGGACTAAAAAAATGTCAAGTGGCAAGATAAATTGATTCATGGTAGTATAAATAAGTGAAAATTGATAGTATAAATAATTGATATGTGGCATTAGGATTTATTGACAAGTTTCATAGAAATTGGGTAACAAATGGACTAAAAATTTATAGACAAATGGATTAGTTATTAAAAGAGCTAAGTGGAGACCACATTACGGTGACATGTGGCAAGTGTCAAATGTCACAACACTTACCACTCACCTACAACACTAACTAAATTGAAAGACCATCTTAACTTTTTGTCTTTCACTTGTTACTTGCTCTCATCTTGTTCATTATTTTCTTCTCTCATTCTCCACTCACAACGTTCTCTTCTCACCAACACTCTTAACGTTGATCTTTACCAAAAATTTGCACCTTGCTACTTCTATCTTTTGTTGTCTCCTTCTTGTTATTGAAGACCCCACATATTTCACCATTAAATGTGGATGATCGTGTAGCATGGAAGAAACTAGGGTTATGTGATCTTCAAAGCTTGGAGTTAAAACAAGTAAGTGTATTGCTATGGATCTTCATGGCTTTATTAAATGAAACATATATGGTGATTGTTTTGAGATTAAATGATCATAAAAATGGTGTTGAGGTATGTTTTAACGTGGATGTAGAAATGAGTAGGTTTATGTTCTATTTTTGGTATAAATGATCAACAATAGGTTATGAGTTATGTTATGGATATTTTTGAGATGGATTGATTTAATGAAAATGGTACATGATGAGTGCAGAAGTTTTGATGAATACATGTATGTGTTTGTGTTCTATTTTTGAGAGTATGAAAACCATGAATTATAAGGTGTTATGAGGATGAAATAGATTAGGAGTTAAGGTATAATAAAGATGAAATTTTGTTAAAGAAAAGACTAACATGGTGTTCTTTAAATGAGAAGAACTAAGATGATAGTGAATTATAAAGAATGGTGATGATATGTTCTGTTTTTGTATGATTGATAAATAACAATTTATGGATGGTTTTATGAATGCTATTGAGTTAAAGTTGAGGTAAAAATGATGAAGATACGAAGTCTAAATGATGAGTTAAGTATATGATGCTTTTGATGTGGGATTAAAAGAGTAAAATTTGGAAAAGTTAGGAATGCATATATGATTAGATTAAGTGAATGATAATGAATCAATTAAGTAGAGTTTTGTGAATTTTAATATAACCAATAATGTAGTTAGATTTTCATGAAATGAAGTTGCATAAATGGACATAAATTCTAAAAAATTAGGAGTGTTAATGATGTTTCTAAGTAAGAGAATTCGTGGAAAAAAAAGGAAGAAAGACAAAGCACAATCATGGCATAGTCCCCACAATTGTGGCCTGGATAATTGGGTTCTATCACGATCATGACACTCATCCTACAACCGCGGTTAGTTGCAATAGGACAACATGTCACCCTTTATGCTTGCCCATGATCGGGGTGGACCTTCCCACGATCATGGCTAGTTGCAATAGCTTCCATCACGATCGTGGGAAGGTCCACCATGATCGTGGGCAAGCAAAAAATGTGACATGATGTCTTTTAAGTGATGTTTGAAACAACAAATGCTAAGGTACTTTCCTATAATACATTTAGGCTTGAATGAAGCTTGAAATGAACCTAGTTTGATAATGAATTAGTTGATAAAGTATTCTTAGGAATGCAATTGTGATCCAAAAGAAATAAGAAAGGTGTATTAAGTAAGAATGAAGGAGGATTTGGAGATTTTGTGATCATATAATGTTAAAATAGCATTGATGAATATATGATTGATGAACTTAGAAATAATCAAATGTTTTTTAGGTATAAATCTAAGTACAAACTAGACATATCTACGTGATAATGTTTAAATGATCATGAGATGTGAATTAAGGATACATACCCGAGAATATCATTGAGCAAGCATTGTACATAATACATATACATATGTGTATGATTGAATACTAATATGATTGAGAAATTTAGTAATGTGTAAATGTGCATGTGTATTGCATGGTATAGAAGCGCAAAAAGAATGACAGCATCCAGACATTGTCGGGATGTCAAGGCAATAGCTATCTAGAGCTTACTATAAGTAACCTAAATGTTTCTAATCAAAATTGATTGTATTTGCTAAATCTTTGATTATTGAATTAATATTTATGTGAATATGATAATTCTGGACATTGATAATCTGAGGAGTTTGATGATTAGGAATGTATTGGAAATGTTCTGATTGAATGTGAATCTTACAGAAATAAGTGTTCTCAATAATTATGTTGAATGTCGGACTTATGTCCAATGAAAAAGTGAAAAGTGAATGTGTTTACGAAGTGAAAGTGACTGACTGAAATATATGTGATTTGATGCATTTTATTATATGATATGTATGATCAGATAAAGGAAGTTGTGACCGAAGTGGCCAGTGAAAAAAGGCTTAAAGCTCAAAATGTGTATAAAGAGCCACAGGCTCACTGGTAAAATGAGTCCACTATCCACAACGGATACAGAATAGTTATTAATAAGCTCAGTATTTACAAAAAATACGGGACAATTAAAAAGGTGCTCACTCGTAACAATTAACAATGAAAGTGAAGTTTCATGAGCAATTGCATATATAATTTGATATATGTGTTATATGATTGATTGAAGTGAATTGTTTGAACTATTTTGAAACTGAAAAGTGAAATGATATGCAATGGTTGATTATGTAAACTATCTATGAATTGAAACGTGAATTGTTATTGTGTTTGATATGAGTGAGCCAATCGATAATAGTTAGCTCACTGAGTTCGCAAAACTCATCAAAATTACAACATGACTTTTCAAGTATTGAGAGGAGACTTAGTTTTTAAGACGTTTTAGAAGAAGTCTAGTTCTTACTTTTGGACATGGCTCAAAGGTCGGTCAGCTAAGATTGAAGAGTTAGATAAAATATTTTTGTATAGTTCTCATTTTATGTTGAATGTTGTAGAAGAGCAGTAGACTCTTATTAGCATTTTGATATCGTGTATATATATGGATTATGTATGAAAAGCTACGGTGTATTATGTTTTATAAATGAAATGGGAACATTATCATATTTTGGATAATTGTGTTATAATGTATGATGTCATATAAGTGAATGTGACTGCTTTAACATGTCGCCTTCATGGAGTATGACCCTATTTGGCAATCAGCTGATTGCATTAGCTGTTAGCTGATTCTATCAGCTGTTAGCTAATAGCTGATTCTATCGGTTGATTTGACCAGCTGATTGTATTAGCTATTTATCATTTGATGTTTGGTAAAATTAGCTATTTGTCATTTGAAGTTTGGTAAAATTAACTGTTTAGTATTACCTGTTTATGTGTAAAATGACTTATGAGGACAAGATTTTAAAAAAGATATAATGGTATGAATATTATATATCTTGGTATTTCGTTGAATATTCTTATAGAAATTTAGATTTTAGATATTAAAT
>JAOSBO010000007.1:26129934-26142310 GCA_027563915.1 Erythroxylum rotundifolium
TAGCGAGTTCAAACATTCAGTAATATATAAAACTTGTTTATTTAAATATATATACGTAATGTAATATTTACTGATTATTATTAATAAAATTTATTGATATTAAATAAAACAAAACTGACATTTCTTTCTTAATTTAGTAAGACATGCTTATAATAAATATTTCGTTGACTTATTCTTTATTAATTAAAAAAGATAAAATTAATTGAAATTTACCTTTTTAAGATGAGAATTCAATCTTCTTGCTAGCAGATTGGTTCTAAGTAATTGAATGCAGTGACAGGTACATACGAGCATGCACCCATGTCCGTATATGGTAATAAGTAAACATTTTAACTCATATCTATATGTACTCTTATATAGACTTGAGTCCATGAATGTTAATAAATAAAACTTCAGTTGATTAAATTTCAGCAATTAAATCTAATTAAAAATTTTTAAAAATTCGAAACCTATTAATTTTTAGTTCTTAGTTCAATTTGAATTTAATTATAATAATTTAAAGTTAATTATACCTTAAACAAAAGAAACAGATTGGGCCTAGCATACCCATATGGGATTACGATCTAGAAAGCTGATGATTTGAGCTCTGTCTATGATTGATTTGTTCTGGTTTGGGAAGCTTAGGCCGACAAAAACCTAGTAACTAACTTTTATTATGTAATTTTTTTTGTAATCCTAAATAAAGTTAGCAAGTTAGATTAGTTATTGATTAATTACAATTTTTTAATACTAAATGACATTAAAAAAAACCACAAGAAGCCTTGAGATTTTTTCTTTTTTTGGTAAGGGCACTCATAGTTAAGCTTCAACAACTCAAATTCAAGAAAGGAAATATGTATATAATTTTAAATATCATTTAATCTATATTGAATTATACAACAAGAGTGAGTAGTGACCCTTTCTTTTTTGTTCACTATTTGTATTACAAATTTAGCATATTATACAACTAAAGCAACCATTCATTTCTAAACCAACAATATATCTTACACTACAAGAAAATTAGTTATTAGCAATGGAAAATTACCGACGGAAATGGAACCGTTGGAAATTACCGATGGAAAATCATGTTCGGTCAGTACAATTGATGAGAAAATTTTCAATTTGCAACGAAAAAATTTCCGTTCGTAAATATGGAAGGAAATTAACCCGACAAATTTTCTAATGGAATATAGCGACATAAGAAATGTTCGTCGGTAAAGAAAGTAGGAATGCTTAGCAGAGAAAATGAGTTTAAGTTTACCGACAATAGTTTGTCAGTAAATTCTATCGATAAATTTTAATCATAAATATCGTTGTTTGCTTTTGGTTTAGCATTTTAAAAAAACGAAAACGACATCGTTTGGTTTAACACCAAACGACGTCATTTTTGTATAACCTAAATCAAACTTCCTCTCGTCCATCGTAGCCTCATTTTTTCTCTCTTTTGTTGTCGTCGTCCGATGGTGACTCCTCATCTTCCCATTGAGCGTTGTCGTCATGTCACTGTTCTCGGCGAGCTAGTGTCATCATCTCTGCAGCTACCAAAGGCCACCGTGCGTTGTGCCACCACACCTCATCACTGGTCGTCGTCGCATCTATTTCAGGTACTGCTCGTCCTCGTCATCGTCGAATCGTTTGGTTCTGTAAATGTGGAGTTGTCTCTTTCGAATGAATTCTATTATTAAACTTCTTTGTTAGATCCCTTTCAATCTTCATTTCTCATGTCTGCTCTTAGTTTATGTTTTTGAATATATGTTTATTTGAATTTGAAAGCATTTCTTGAAATTTTAGATAATGTTTGTTGTCTATTAATTTAAGAATAATTATGTAATTAGTAGTCAAGATTTTTATGTTCAAACATCTCTTTACGAGTTGTTCAAGAAGTTGAGTAGTTTGAGGTAAGATTATAAAGAACTATTCATATCTTTCCTAACTTTTGATTGCTTCAAGTCTTAATTTTCTTACTGAGGAGTTGAGAGGTTCTTCTCTTCTCACACCATCTACTTCTTTGCTTCCATGATGAACCGAAAAAAATGAATCTTTGTGTTGAGAGGGGCACTTTTTTCTTATGCTTCTTGATGTTACCATGAAGCACTCATTCAACTGCTCAATTTCACAAGCCTATTACATAGAGAAATAAACAAATTTGAGGTTTTGCTATTCATAAAAGATTTTTTATGTAGAGAAATGTGTGGAATTAATATATGTATATTAATCCCTTTATGTCCAATTTTTTTTAATAATAAACATAGGATGATATTGTACGTTGTACAGTTTAAAAGAAAATATTACGTGATAAATTGTGTTAGCATGGACTATTAGTTCACGAGATATACATGCAGATTTTTTTCTAATTTAATTGTTAAAACCAATGGGGGAAGATATATTTTAATAAAAGAAGATTAGTGGACACAACTTCTTAATTAAAATTATGTAACATATATTAATGAAGCTAAAGAAAAACGCGAGCACACCTTGTCAATTGTTTAATAGAAATCAGAAAAGGAAGATCCATAAAGTTGAAAGTTTCGTATATCCTACTCTAACTACAAAGTTCCGAACGTAAGTGGGTTAGATTACAATTAAGAAGGAGATGAGGAGCAAAAGTGAAAGAAAATGAAAAAAATAGCACACTTGAATTGATAAGAGGGAGAAACAACACAATTATTTTGTGAGAGAACACTTCAGAAACATTACCTAGAGTAAAGTGGACCGTGAATTATGGAATTTTGAGCTTCATATGTAGGATCAAAATCAGGAAATGAGCCAAAGGCTGGGGGTGGATGGCTGTTGAACGTAGGATATGGAGAAAAGAATCTTTCTAAGGCAATTAAAAAATCATTCATTAAAGCAAAATATCAAATTCTGGAGCGGAGGGGGGCAAAAACAAGAAGAGGACTTCATGACATTAGAAAAAGAAAAAGCTAGCATTTGGAATAACCCATAAGAAAGGCAGGCAATGGCCCTTGGTTTTCCTCTTCCCTCTGGCGAACCAACTCTATTCCTCTTTTAGCCTTGCACAAAAAAAAAAGCTTGATGGATTTAAACTTCGAAATTATTAAATTGATGTTCACGACGTCTTTATTTTATCTTGCATACTTTTAAAGATGAAGCAGATTTTTATGCCAGTTGTAGCCCTTTTCAAACAAAGGTGCATTCCCATTAATTAACTAATACGAAATTGTCTTTTTCGCGAGCCCTATTTTGTGTTGAAGAGCATCACTCATCCTTTTACTTTATAGTTTGTAATTATCCATTCATCTAAGTAAATCTTCCAACTAATATCTACCATATATATTGTTTTAATAATACATTAATTAGATGCGCTTGAGTTTTGTGTGAATGCAAAGGAGGTCTTGATTTTGTGTTATTGTTTAGAATATTCTTATATTCATTGATGAGTTTTTATATTCTTCTTTTTTAGTCTAAGTGCTTATGTTTGGGTTATTTTTGAATCACTGATGAGTAGATGTATGATTATATAAGCATTTACTGTATGTGGAATGAGTTTGAGATCTTATGGATGATTTTAGACATAATAAACCCTAAGATGGTATATAGGCTGGAAACCTGTGATGTAGTCCCTATGAGGCTTATTGTTGAAAAATTCCACGAGCCTAAAAGTCACAGTGAGAACTTGCTTTCTTAATTCACAGGTGTAAATAATGCCACGTATCATCGTTTTGAAGTCAATTTTAGGTGATTAATCCAAACATAAATACTTCAACTTCAATATGATTAATGCAAACTTAGTATTAGCACAAGAAATTCATACGTTTAATAGACAAGACATTTCTTTGTATAATAAACCCTTAAGACAGTGTATAGGTGGAAACCCGTGATCTAACTCCCGTTAGGCTTATCGGTGAAAACTTCCTCGAACTTAGGAGTCACAGTAAGAACTTGCTAAACAATGCCACATACTATAATATTGAAATCAACTATAGGTGATTAATTCAAACATAAATACTTCAACTTTGATGTGATTAATGCAAACTTAATATTAACACAAGAAATTCATACATTTAATAGACAAGACAAGTCCTTGCATAATAAACCCTTAGGACGATATATAGGCTGGAAATCCGTGACGCAGCTCCCGTGAGACTTATCGGTGAAAAATTTCATGAGCTTAGGAGTCACAACAAAAATTTGCTTGCTTGATTTACAGGTGTAAATATTGCCACGTACCATAGTATTTAAATCAATTGTAGGTGATTAATTCAAATATAAATACTTCAACTTCAATGTGATCAATGCAAACTTAGTATTAACACAAGAAATTCATACGCTTAATAGACAAGACAGTTCTTTGCATAATAAACCCTAGGACGGTGTATAGGCTGGAAACCTGTGATGTAGCTCTTGTGAGGCTTATCAGTGAAAAATTCAATGAGCCTATTTTTCAATAAGCGTAGGAGTCACAACAAGAACTTGCTTTCTTAATTCACATGTGTAAATAATGCCACATACCATAATATTAAAATCAATTGTAGGTGATTAATTCAAACATAAATACTTCAACTTCAATGTGATTAATGCAAACTTAGTATTAGCACAAGAAATTCATATGTTTAATAGACAAGACAGTTCTTTGCATAATAAACTCCTAGGATGATATATACGCTGGAAATCTGTGATGCAACTCCGGTGAGATTTATCGGTAAAAAATTTCACGAGTCTAGGAGTCACAGCAAGAACTTGCTTTTTTGATTCACAGGTGTAAATAATGCCATGTACCATAGTATTAAAATCAATTGTAAGTGGTTAATTCAAACATACATACTTCAAATTCAATGTGATTAATCCAAACTTAAAATTAACACGAGAAATTCATATGGTTAATAAATAAGACAGTTCTTGGCATAATAAACCCCTATGATGATATATAGGTTGGAAATTCGTGATATAGCTCCTGTGAGATTTATCGGTTAAAAATTTCATGAGCCTAGGAGTTACAATAAGAACTTGCTTTCTTAATTCACAGATATAAACCATGTCACGCACCATAATATTGAAATCAATTGTAGGCGATTAATTCAAACATAAATATTTCAACTTCAATGTAATTAATGCAAACTTAATATTAACACAATAAATTCATATGTTTAATAGACAAGATAGTTATTTGCATAATAAACCCCTAGGATAATATATAGGCTAGAAACCCTTGATGTAGCTCCGTTAAGGCTTATACGTGAAAAATTTGACAAGCCTAGAAGTCATAGCAAGAACTTGCTTTCTTGATTCACACCAATGCCACGTACCATAGTATTGACATCAATTGTTGGTAATTAATTCGATTGATTAATACCTAGGGGATGTTGTATAAAGTTTAGATGTTCTATAAACTTAGGGGATGTAAAGGATACTAACTATGAAATCACTTTTTTAAATTAACAGTTTTGTATAAATGAGTAATGTTGATAGATCTTAGATGTATAGACGATTAACACCTGATGGTTTCATTAATCCTGAGTTTGTTGAGGGAGTTGAGGCTTTTATTCATTATTCATGTTTTCAACCTGCATATATGGATGTCCCAAAGATCAGATGTCCATGTAAAAGGTGCAAACACAATTGTTTCCTTCCTATTAATGAAATGAATGGGCATTTGCTGAGAAAAGGGTTTGTCTCAAATTATTTTGAGTGGACAAGACAGGGAGAGCTATTTATTTGTAGCACCACAAGGAGTAATTAAGTACACTTACCAGTGAGTGTAGATGAGTTTGAAGGAAGGATTGGATTTAGAACAAATACTGTCGGTGCAACTGAAAATCCATATATGCAAATGATTTATAATGCAGAGCTAGTTACCTTTCAGGAAAATGTACAAAATCTTGAAGAAGAACCAAACCCACATGTAAAACAAATTTTGACTTACTACACCCAACTGACTTACTTACTTCAATTACTCAAATATTGGACATAAAGTCTAAAGGGCATATTTCTGATTGTAGTTTTGATAAAATTCTTTAATGGTATAATGAATCATTGCCTCCTAATCATACAATGGTTGATAGTTTTTACAATATTAAGAAACTTATTAGAAGTCTTGGTTTAAGAAACTTATTAGAAGTCTTGGTTTTCTTGTTAAAAAGATTGATTGTTGCAAATTAGTATGTATGTTAATTAGGGAGATGATGTGGAATTACAATAGTGTAAATTTTGTGGTCAACCTAGGTTTAAGCCTAGAAAGTGTTCTATAAAATAGAAATTAGTATCCTGGAAGTGGATGTATTATTTCTCGCCAATTCCGAGACTTTAAAGACTATATGCTTATGATCTTATTGCATCTCACATGAGTTGACATAATGAACACGAACAAAAAGATGGAATAATGAGTCAGCCATTAGATGTATTGGCATGGAAACATTTCAATAATACCTATTATAAGTTTGCAACTGAAAGTCGAAATGTTAAGTTGGGATTGTTGACGAATGGATTCTAACCTTTTGAAAAATTAGGCCAACAATTTTCATCATGGACAATCATAATTACTTCTTATAATTTGCCTTCATGGATGTGTATGAATGAGACATTTATGTTCTTGACAGTGATTATGCCAGGGTCTTCAAATCCAAAGCATAAACTTGACTTATTCTTACAACCACTGATATCTAAATTGCAGCATCTTTGGGAATATGGTGTTAAGATATATGATGTGTCTCTGAAATAAAATTTTGTGTTGAGAGCAGCTTTGATGTGCACGATTAGTGATTTTTCGACTTATGCTATGTTGTCTAGATGGAGCACAGCAGGAAAATTGGCTTGTCCTTATTATGACATTGATTCTAATGCATTTTATCTTCCAAACGGGGGTAGCACATATTGATTTGACATCTACAGAAAATTTCTTCCTGAAATCATCCATTTAGACTTAATAAACAAAAGTTCATTAAGAATAGAATGGTATAAACACCTCCTCCCCCTCACAAAGTTGGTGAAGAGATATTGCATGAGATTGATGAATTAGGGTTGCTGAAATTTATAAAATTTGAAGCTGATGAAGTTAATGTACAAGCATTAGTAAAAACTTTGGATTGAAAAAACAAAGCATCATTTGGAATTTGCCATATTGGAAAGCTAATTTGATACATCATAATCTAGATGTAATGCATATTGAAAAAAATATTTTTGAAAATTTGTTCAATACCATAATGAAGATTGAAGGGAGGACAAAAGACAATGGAAAATTACGAGTTGATTTGAAACCTTTTTGTAGAAGGAATAAATTACATAAAGATCTTCGCTACACTTTGGACAAAAAAAAAAGAAAATTTTGTGTGAATGATTGAAAAGTCTAAAGTTTCCTAATGGTTATGTTTCAAACTTAACAAAGTGTGTGGATTTGAGGAAGTACAAATTATTTGGGATGAAAAGTTGTGATTGCCATGTGTTTATGCAAAGGCTAATTTTAATTGCATTTTAGGAGTTGCTACCGAATAAGGTTTAGGAAGTTATAACATAATTAAGTTTGTTTTTCAAAAACTTAACATCATCTGAAATCAAGTTGGCTGAAATGGAAAAACTAGAAAGGAAAATTCCAGTAATTTTGTGCAAATTAGAAGAGATTTTCCCTCCAAGCTTCTCTGACTATATGAAGCATCTATCTGTGCATTTAAACATGAGACTAAACTTACCGGTCCAGTTCAATATCAATGGATGTATCTGTTTGAGAGGTAATTCAACAAAAATGATTGTAATTGAAGTAATAACATGTTTTAATAACAAAATTATAATAAACCTATTCGCTAATGTAGGTATTTGCATCACTTGAAAAAAAAAGTCAAAAACAAGACTAGAGTTGAAGGTTCGACATGTAATGCTTATTTAGTGGAGGAAGCTAGTACATTTTGTTCATAATATTTTGAACTGCATGTTCATGCAAGAGAAAGAAAAGTTCCTCGTAATGACGATAGGGGAGGAACGAGTGATGCTGATGGAAACTTATCCATTTTCACAAATCCTAGATGAACATATAGATGTTCAACAAGAAGAATGTTAACAAAGGAAGAAATTGAGGTTGCCCATTGTTATCTTTTATTGTACTATCAAAGGGTTCAACCTTTCGTACAACAAGTTGAAATTGATTATTTGGATTTTGAAATTTAGTACTATTCATAACTGAAATATATAATAATATTTTTAGATTATACGAGGAATGGTTACGTGAGCTAATGCCCAAAAAACACAGGATAATATTAATAAAGAAGTTGAAAGACATTTTCCTCGATGATTTGAGAAATATGTAAGTTTTCACTTACAATTATTGAAATGATTGAATTAAAAGATTAAAGCGTTCAAATGACACTATTTAATATGATAATTTCTTTTGTGTAGGCCTTAGAAAATCTAATAGAGAATAAGTTCATATGTGACCTGGCGAAGAGAACTTTGCGAACTGTTAAATCATATCTGGTGTATTTCGTTAATGGATATAAATATCATACATAATATCATGGTCATAGCATGATAATAGAAAATAGTTGAGTTTGCATATAAGGAGAATTGATGGATTATTATAGTAAAATTATTGACATACGTGAAATTAAGTACCCTGTATTGCCAATAAAGTGAAGTGTGATATTTAAATGTGACTGGTTTGAAATAGAGAATTGGAAGTGAAACATTTTAGGAAGATGTTTATAAAATAAATGTATCTGTTACATATGTTGAGAATGAATATTTGAACGATTCAAATAATGAATATGTTGAAATTTCATTTGGAGAGAATGAGGAGGGCAAGAGTTCTGAAGAGGAACCTAAGTTTGATTCTAATTTTTTAGAAAAAGAAGATGATGATGATTTTGATTTATAATTAAATGTTGATAGCGATTAATTTGTGTTTGTAATATAATAATATATTAAACAAATCAATTATTGAATTTTCAATATATTGTTTGAAATATTGAATTGAAATTGTTATATTTCTGGAATATTTAATAAAACATAAATTTCAGTTTGAAATATGTCACCATAGAAAAAATAGGATATGATGCAACGAAGGTTTAAATCACAATTTGGAGCCAATTATTGTCTAAGTGAAGCATCACATTCTACAATTACAACCGAATCAAATGCTATACCTTCAGCTACTACACTTGTAGATGAGGTATCACCTTTTGTACCTATTGATATATTATCCACCACCCCTATACCGACAGAGATATCAAGGATAAACGATGCAAATGAAAGAGGTGACCTCTAGCCTAGAACTGAGGGAATTGATGGAAGAACTTACATCACAATTGTCAACAATCTATAAGTGAAAATACTTAAAAAACCATATGTTTATAATTAAGTTATATGTTTAAATTTAAAAATGATATAAATTTAATTATTTTAATATTAGGTTGATTCTGTCTGGACTATACTTTAGAAACATGACATCCAAATTTAAGGAAAAGATTGATCTTGAGGGTTATATACAGAAGAATATCTTTTAGGCGACAAAGAATTTTATTATCAAGAGTTTGAGGTACAAAAATATACTTTTTTTATTTTTAATTGATTTTATACATTAATTAGATAAAAATTGTAGATTATAATTACTTATCAAATGTTTTTCCTTTTAACGTGGTCATTTATAAAGTATGAGAGAGATGGGCACGTACACGTTATCGAGACTTTATTGGTGCGATACACAAGATTGGTGTACAACCGCCTTATATTTTTTAATAAATGTGGAGTTGTTAGCAGCAGTATTGGATATCACCTGAGACAATGTCCATTTCACAATACAATTCTACCAACAAACGTGGAGCACTAGGGGAAAGAGTCTTCTTATACATACTGGAGAATTTATTACCCACTACGAGCATGAAGAGAAACTTGTAAGTATCTACACTTTACATTTATATTCTGATTTTTTACCTTGGTGTATTTCAATTTAATTTGATGTGTGAATTTTGGAATGAAAATATATGTATTATGAAGAATGATAATGTCATAAATATCTGATGCTATATATAGTTGTGTTATTAAATGTTATAAATATCTGGTGCTATATATAGTTGTGTTGTTGAGTTACTTTCTTTATTCAACAGGGGTTAAATATCATAAAATAGAGGAAATTATGCTGAAGTTTTTGTAAATTGTAGTTCACTTAATAATAATTTATTCTAATGCAAGAAAAGTCTATGGCACGAAGCCTACACTCTATCAGTTTTTTTTGCATACTCACACTAAGAAACATGACGTTTTAACCTTCATCAACACCCGATGTAGAGAACTAAATGTATTTAAAATTTATGCTTTAATATTAATGCTTAATAATTATCACTTAATAACATAAGCATTGTCTTATGATTGGACTAGATACAAGAAAGCATTCAACGACAGTCTTATCAGTCTGAAGATGTTGATGAGAGTCAAAAACTATCTTCATGCAGTAGGTGGTAGGGACCGTCGTGGAAAAATATTCAATTTAGGTTCATTTGCAAACACCTGTTATTCACAATTCTCTACCTCCAGTACAATAACATCTAGTAGGTGGTTTCAACGAAGTCTACGAGCTTCAGAGCACAGTACAAACAATGACAACTCAGTTACAACGATCGATGGTGTACATAGCCTAGCTCCGTAATGAGGTGGATGAGTTGAAGGGGAGGGCAGCACCTCATCGTACCAATCAGAGCATTCACGTTCATAAAATGAAAAACGTACTTGTAATCATTTCGTATGAATTAAATACCTATTATGTACAAAATAATTTTTAATCATCAATCAAAGCTCTATTTTAACAAATTAAATGTATAAATAAACCTAAATATTATCAACAAATAATTGATAAATGTATAAATTATGCATCAACTATAAGATTATATATCAAATAAAATTAAATGCAGGAAAAAATTAAATTTTTTTTTAGTAAATTTACTGACAGAAAAACAAAGTTCGTCGGTAAAATCTATTCAATTTACCAACAAATAACTAAGAATCGTCGGTAATGTTAGTCGTTAACTTATCGATGGGATAACCATCTTGTGCGTCGGTAACTTTACCAATCGAAACAATCTTTCTGTTACTAAATTTAACAGTAGCATAAAATAACCGTCGGGATATTCACCGACGGTAACACAAAATATCCGTTAGTAAATTAGTGACGAAAAACTATGGTTCGTTACAAATTATTACCTATGGTCGTTTTTTGATGCCTTTGTCCGTTGATAAATTCCGTCTCTAGCTTAATTTGTAAAGTCAGTTGCTAAACTCCATTTTGTTTTTAGTGTTATCCCACGTTTTAATATAGTTTTTTAAGTTCAAGATGTCCCTACCTCTAGACCTTACACAATACACATTATGGAAGTGAGAGTGCCGTTCAAGCTAAAACATACCGTAGTTACAGACAAATGACAGAATAATAGAATTCCATGTCAATTCACACACTTAGCCCGATCACGAGATTCTCTAGTTCTTGTCATCTATGCTGTCTTTTGCCAGTAAGTACACCATTTTTCGTCATCCTTTTGGTTATTATCCAAGACGTGGTACTAAGAGCATTGTAATAATTCAAAAATATGCATTCGGGTGATTGTTTAATTTACATTTTAACAAATCATCAATACATTAAATAATATATTAAAAATAATTATATAATCTATTCAAAAATAATTATTGTGTGCATTTAATAATTTATTTAGTACGCAGAGATATCACAAAATTGGAGTGCTATCTCTCTTAATTAATGATGCCGGCCGTTTTGACACTTAACGTTCGGTTGTTAAGAAGACAAATTCACACGAAACATTTCTTTATCCTTTTAACGACAGCGACATTCCTGATCGGTGCCATTGTTTGTAACGTAATTACATAGTATGGATCGTCTCATTATTTCAATGGAGCTGCTACTTTGTCATCATCCATCATATCTCTTTCGAAATGGCAGAATTAGTAAACTTGGAGTAAGCTTCAAGAAACGTGGACAAATGGTAGATAGACCTTGACTATAAATGAGAGTCCAGAAGTCTGAACTGTACATCTAATCTTTTCCATTGATAGAAAAAGAAAATTTCTTGGGACTTGCAAAGCATGGCAGTGTCTCCAGTCAAGTTCTTTCTTCAGAGATTGGAGTCTCTATTGCTTCAGGAGAGTCGAACTTTCACTGGACTTGAAGATCAAATGGAGAGGATAACAAGTAGCCTAAGGAAGATTGGTGAGCTCCTTGGAGAAAGAGGCAGCATAGGAGGTGGCGATGCACTTTCTAGTTGGATGAAAGAACTTGACGCTATAATACGTGACATGGATGATCAAATAGATGAATTTATTATTCAGTTGGATCAGGGAAATGGGTCTGATAGTTTGGGGCTGAAAGATGAATTCAGGAATATACTGCAGAAGTCAGAATCTCGCCTGACTGACACTGTCCATACACTGTTCGAGCTCCATAACTCAA
>JAOSBO010000007.1:26147512-26159348 GCA_027563915.1 Erythroxylum rotundifolium
TCATATTTTTTGATTCGGTTTTTCGATTTTTTTGCATATAAGATTACGTGAAAGTGGTATATATAAGGTCAGCTATGTCGAAAATGGGACAAAAAGGGAAAAAAAATGATCCCGAGGTTGCTGGGTTGGAGGCTAATGCACTGTCGGGCTTGTGCACTGTGGGAGCGTCGCATGCGCCAATCACGTCCCAAGAAGTGCCACCATGAGTTGAAGGACGTGCCTCACGCGGCTCAGATACGCACCGCATCCGTCCCAACATGTGGACCACTGGGATGAGACATGTGGCGGTGCATGCAATGCACACACCATACAGCTAACGCGCGTATGCCCATGGGTTTGACGACAACACAAAAAAAAAGAAAGTTTTAGAAATTCCTATAAAGTTGTCCCAGGTCTTTTTGGGTTAGTTTCCGAATGGGGGAAATTTTTAAAGTGTTTTTTCAATTTTTCTGGATTTATTACGTAGCTAATTGGATTCTGGAAAAGTTTTTAAAGCTTTTTAAAACTAATTTTAAGTGCATTTTCGTACTCCGAACTACACATAAGGCAGACACTTAAAGTTTTATGTCTCGTATGATAGGTTCAGTATTAAAAAAAGTACGATAGACACTCTCATTGGGAATTTTTAAATAAAAGTCTCAAATAAAGTTTAAAAACGATGCTTTCAGTACTTGTATGTGATTATTGGACTGTGCATTTGATTTTTGCATTTATAGCTAATTTTCACATACATTATGCCAATATATAATGTGAGAATGACATTAAGATGTATCCCTTGTGTTTGTGGTCTTTTTGGGTACTGATAAGATTGTAGCCACTATAGTGGCCTTTCAAGTCAGTATTGAATTGTATCGCTTGCATGGTGGGGTATGTCTCTGATCTCATGTTTGGTTATTCTACCTACAAATGTTGACCTTATATGAGATTTTGAGATGTAAATAAAGACAAAAGATGGAGGAAAGTTGTTACTTGAATGATCTACTCACCCATAGGTGGTAGTATCATGAGAGCTGATAGTTTGTATTTTGATCACTTTCACGTAAACGTCTAATTGCCTATATTATTTATTCAACCCAAAGGTGTTTTCATAAAATGTGCAATTGGATTCTCTGTATAGATATGCTTTAATGCTTTAAGTATCGTTGTTGTCTAGCATTTATATTAATCTTTACATTGTCTTTTCTATTTTTCTGTCACCTTTTCTGTTAACAACAATGTTGTCACTATTAAGACCTTAAATGGTTTCAATTTTAAGAAATAGATGAAAGGTGTTGAGTTTGCCCTGAAGATGGCTGACGTTAACATGAAGATGCACATTGAGAGGTCTCCTTCACTTACTGATATCAACTCAGAAGCTGATAAAGCAACAATGGCAACCTTAGAGCAGTCAAATAGGAAATTCCATTTGACCATCAAGAGGTCGATTCCAAATCATCTGCTTAGTGGATTGCTAGATACGACCATAGCGAGGGAGTTCATGGATAACATTTCCCAGAGATACAAGGTGTCTTTTCATACGGAGGAGAGCACTTTGATTAAAGGACTGTTATCCATGAGATATATAAGAGAAGGAGGCATTAAAGAATATATCATCAAGATGGTGCACCTGTAGAGTAGGCTAAAGGCACTAGATATACCTATTACTGATGCGCTCATAGTGCATTAGGCACTAAATACTCTCCCTCGAGAGTTTGAGATGTTGGCTATCTCCTACATCTCTTAGGATAAGAACTAGGACATTAATGCCTTCATTTTCAAGTGTGCTATGGCTGAGGAGAACATTAAAAGTTCTTCTCATATAGTCATGTTTGCAACTGCCAAGGGTAAGCGAAAGGCTAAACCCCAACAGCCTAAGGGTAAGGGTAAGAAACCGAATCCCTCTCCACATATTCAAACTGGATAGTCTAGCATTGCAAAGGGCCCAAATGATATAAAGGGTATGAGGTGCTTCTTCTGTGTAAGAAGAAGGGGCATAAAAAGGCCGATTGCCTGAAGTACAAGCTGTGGAAGGTTAAGCAGGAACTGTCAGGTCACTCTTCGGCCTATATGATTCATGAATCCAATGTAGCTATAACCACTTCAAGTTTTTGGTGGTTAGATAGTGGAGCTTCTAATCATGTTGCTTACACAATGCAGGGGGTTCACATCCAAGAGAAGACCGAATAAAGGAGAGGAGAAGCTGATGGTTGGCAACAATGAAGAGGTAGATGATTTATATATAGGAGACGTAGGATTTAACCTCGATACGAAGTTTGTATTAATTTTACAAGACACTTTTTATATACTATCTTTTGGACAGAACTTGATCTCTGTATTAGTTTTGCATAAATAGGGCTATCATTTTGCATTTGATACTTCAGTTATAAGTATTTCTATCAATATAAGGCATGTCGGAATTACTTTCTTATCCTATGGATTATATAAAATGTGTCTTACTCCTAATGACATGTATGCCTCTTTTTATAGTTGTTGAACCTGTTACTTGAAAGAGAGCCTTCATAAAAGAAACATTGTACATGTTGTGGCATAAACGTCTTGGTCACATTTCTAGAGAAAGAGATGAGAGATTGATAAACGATAACATTCTCCCAACTCTGGACTTCAGTGAGCTGGAAACATGTATTGATTGTTGTAAGGTTAACTTGACCAAGATAAAAAAAGAAGAAGAGGTTAACTCGTGCTTCTAGTTTATTAGATCTCATACATCAAATGTTAGTGGTCCATATACAATCACTTTGTGCAATGCTAGATATTTTTTGACATTTATGGATGACTATTCCCACTATGGCTATGTGTTCTTGCTTAAAGAAAGGTTTGAAGTTCTTGATAAGTTCAAGATCTTTAAGACTGAGCTTGAAAACCAATTGGGAAAAATCAATAAAGATAGTCAAATCTGACAGGGGAGGGGAATACTATGAAAAACATGGGGTTGTAGGAAAAAAAAAGGTTTGTTTGCCAGATATTTGGAATAAGTTGGAATAGTGACTCAGTTCACTATGCCAGGTAGTCCTAAGCAAAATGGTGTGGTTGAAAGGCGCAATCGCACCCTCAAGGACATGATGACGTCAATGCAGAGTAGGACTAACATACTCGAATACCTTTAGGGTGAAGCCATCAAGACGACATTGCATATCTTAAATAGAGTCCCAAGTAAGTCTGTGCCAAAGACGCATTTTGAACTCTGGAAAGGTTAGAAGCCAAACCTTGCATACATTCATGTGTGGGGCTTCCTTACTGAGATAAGGATATATAATCCTTATGAGAGCAAATTGCAACCTTGTTCCACTCGTTGTTATTTAGTAGGTTATTCCAGGGCTACGTATTTTACTATAGACAAGGAGAAGCCAGAATAGTGGAATCACAAACGGCTAAGTTTGTGGAATATGATATCTATGATAAGGGAGGATCCTCACATCCTCTAGGAGATAGTAGGACAGATACTATGATTATTATGTATCTGCCTCTTATACAGTTGAGTCCAGTAGATGAAGGTCTGAATACCATGTCTATGCAAGCAAAGGAACCTATATCTGTTTAGGAAGAGGTTTCTAAGGTACAAGAACCTATGCAATTGTGCAAATCTACCAGAGAAAGGCAACCTGCTATCTTATCGGATTACATAGTCTATTTGGGTGATCAAGACTATGACATAGGACATGTTGTGGATCCAGATGCTTTTACAAAAGCCATTTCTGGACCCTATGTGGACATGTAGTGGGAAACAATAAAGGATGAGATGCAATCTATAAGGTATAATAAGGTATGAGAGTTTGTTGATTTACCTCAACATTGCAAGCTTGTCAGTTGTAAGTGGCTATTTAAGACCAAGAAGGACACACAGGGTCAAGTTGAGTGTTTAAGGCGCGTCTAGTTTCCAAAGGATTCACTCAGAGAGAAGGAGTTGACTTCAATGTTACCTTCTCTCCTGTATCATCGAAGGATGCATTTACAGTGGTTATGGCAATAGTAACTCATTATGACATAGAGTTACATCAGATGGACAATAAAATCACTTTCATGAATGGTGAACTTTATAAGGAGGTCTATATGGAGCAACCTGAAGGATTTCAGGATCAAGATTCAACTGATAAAGTTTGTAAGTTGACTAAATCAATATATGGTTTGAAGCAAGCTTCCAGACAATGGTACCTAAAGTTTGATGAGATTTTAACCTCATTTGGCTTTGTGGAAAACAAAGACAAAAGATGCTTAAATTATAAGATCATGAGGAGCAAAATTATCTTCATACTACTATATGTGGATGATATCTTGCTCACGTCAAATGATTTGACCATGTTGCATGAGGTAAAGCAACTTTTGGCCAAACACTTTGACATGAAGGATTTAGGTGAAACATCTTTTGACCTCAATATATAGATCTCAACACTCATCGAGTGTCTCATAGAGAGCATACATTGAGCATGTACTATAAAGGTTTAATATGGCTAAACGTAAAACTGTTGTAGCACCTATCTCTTATGGGGAGAGATTATCTTTGGCACAATATGTAAAGAATGAAGTTAAGAGAGAGGCTATGAAGAATGTCCCGTACTTTAATGTAGTTGATAGCCTGATGTATGCTCAGGTGCGCACTAGACCGGACATTGCATTTGTTGTTGGACTGTTGGGTTGATATCTGGCTAACCCAGTTGTGGACCATTAGAATGCAATTAAACGAATGTTAAGATACCTAAAGGGTACCAAGGATTATACGTTAACATACAAAAAATCAATGATTTAAACCTCACAGGGTTTATAGACTCGATTTTGCTATGTGTCTAAATGATCGCAAATTGACTTCACGGTACATTTTTATGTTGATAGATGGTGCAGTATCGTGGAACAGTGTCAAGCAGACATTGGTAACTTCCTCGACCATGCATGCAGAGTTTGTTGCATGTTATGGAGTTGCTACACAGACGATTTGACTCAGAACTTGATTTTTGGGTTGTCTGTGGTAGATTTAATAGCTAGACCCATTCGGCTATATTGTGATAATCTTGCCGTAGTGTTGTTCAGTAACAACAACAAGAGTATCACAAGGTCTAAGTATTTGGAGGTCAAATACTTGACCATAAAGGAGTTGATTCAAAAAGGTGACGTCAAAGTGGAGCCTATCAAGACTAAGGAGATGTTAGCTGATTCGTTGACTAAAGGACTTCGCCCAATAGTATTTGTTGAACATATATCTAGTATGGGCATATTAAAGTCCTTAGACAGCAGTAGATGGGGATCACTGTATTTGCTCTTTAAATGTTTGTATGTTTTAATGTATTATGATATTATAATTATTTATTCATAAAGATGATCATCTCTTTTTATCCTCAGTAATAACCGTTCTTGTGTATAGTCATAATACATATAGAAGCCTTAAGATTTGTGTTGATCTTAAGCATTTTTAAGGTTATTGGGCATTTATAAAGATTGAACTTAATCCTATGTCATTAACCACATACAGTTTATACAAATATCCTTAAAGTTTCACATGACATAGAGGGATATAAGTTTTTAATATCATAAAGGTTCTCTAATGTAGTTTAGCATTCAGTTAGAGAAAATAAAGGTTTTCTCTAATACGATTTAGCATTTGGTGTGAGGAAACAAGTTTTCTCTAATGTTGTTTAACATTTGGTGAGAGAAAACAGGATTTTTCTGTTGCAGTTTAGCATAAAGTTAGAGAAATCGAGACCTACAAACAATGATGATATGTATTAAATCATATAGGTATCATCCTAGTTTGCCACACTCCATTTTCCCATTCATGTTAGCAAGATATTAGATATTTGTGATTATATTAGACTTGTGTCACACATGACACATGTGTTTGATATTTTTCAGTATCAAAAGCCTTGTAGGACGGAATGTTGGACTTTCATTATCTTTGTATTAAATTTTTTTAAATTTGGTACCAATATAGTAGAGTGATTTAATTAAGTTTTCAGACTATTTTAAACTTGAATAAAGCCGCAATTAATAATTGCCCATGGAGGAGAATGTAGGACATTTTTGTCCTTTTCCATTAGTTGGGCAACTATTAATTGTAATTTTTGGCTTTTCAATAAATTATCAGTTAAGTTACGTAATTTGATCCAGATAAAGGTAATAAAGTGACTTGGTAAAAGATCTAATTCAATGGGTCGAAGTCCAAGTAGAAAATGGATCCCTATTAGTATGGACCAAACCATATCGAATTTGTGATGGGAAAACCTGATATGGAAGCTATATATATAAGTTAAAGTCTCCTGTAGTTGCTCATATATCAATCGTAAGCATACGGATCCTCTGACTTGTTAAGAGTGCTTACGTATTGAGAAAACTATAAAAAGGAGTTAACCATATGTCGAGGAACATTTTTTGTAAAAATCTTGGGTGATCAAAGATTGTTTTGGCCTCGGAAACCGTTTAGGAAGTTGAGATGGAACCAAAATCAGGTATTCTATATTTCCTTCGTTTTTAACCCTTTGATGAACGACCTAGGACACATAATAAGCAAGGTTCTAAAAACCGGACCGGACCGTCCTGTCCAACCAAAAAAGGTTTGAACTGGTGAGCGGTCCGGTCCGGTTTTACCTAATAACCTCTCTGCATAAAAACCAGTTGGTTTAATCTTTTTTCGGTCGGACCGAACGGTCCGGTTCGGTTTTAAAACCTTGGATTTTGTACAACTGAGGACAACGAATCGTGGACTAGCTCAGCACAAGCAGACATATCGTGGATTGGCTCAGCACAAGCAGACATATGACTATGAAGATCTTACTCGAAATTTACTCAAATTCAATCCAAGCTCATTAAAGTAATTGCAAACTGAAACAACATCATCAGATCCGGTGAACAGACAAGATGCAAATTTTCCTAAACCAGAAACAAGATGATACATATGCACCCATCAAACCCAGTGCCACACATATTCCCATTCTCAATCCAATTCATTTATTACTTTGTCTTAATTCACACAAGTGAGTCCATTCGGTACATAGACTCGTTGATAGAATAACAAAGCGTGAGAGACAGCCCAAGTACCTTTTTCCTTACAGTAAGAAGACATCGGCCATTGGCGTCCATGAGAACAACCTCGTCCTTGTCCCTTGTATCAGGACCATAGGAATCAACCCTGAACACCAACTCACCTTTACAATCAAGCCGTCATTGGCAAAGAACAAAGATGTTTTAACTAATATTTAATAAAATTACAAGTTAATTTCTAATATTTTGAGGCATTTAAATGAATTTTAACATTTGCAAACTGTTCAAATTTGACCAACAAATTTAAAGCCTTGTCAAAACAATTTATTAAGAAGATGCATTTGTCACAACGAATGAATTAACAACATCTAACGATGGTCAGTTCATATCTTATTTTGATCATATTTAAGTTAAAATTATACTATATTACAAGTTTATAATTAAGAATAATTTCATACATTACTAATTTGTAATTTATTTTAATGCAGTAAAAGAAATTGATACAAATACTTTAGATACAAGCGTAGTTTACGAATCTTTAAATAGTGTTGGAGAATTTGTAGCTTTTAACGATGATGAGACACAACCTTTTTTAGAAATACAATTTTGATTTTTATTGTTATTTTAATATTTATATTAGACTTATATTTATTTATTGTTAATTCATTATATAATAATAGACATTGGTATATTTTTATTTCAATAAAATATTTTATTTTTACTTATTCTTATAAGTTTTACTTTTTATTTATTATATACCGGTTTTATACCGGTTGAACCTCTAAACCTTAAACCTTACCTTCGACCGGTTCAATGTCTGGTCTGATTTTTAAAACATTGGTAATAAGGTCTATGCTATGTGTTACAAACAACACCATGATAGTCAATTAAGACGTGGCCTTTTATATCCAGTAAAAACATCGCCGAGGCAGTGCCTGACATCGAATGATTCCTTTTAGGTAGGCAACCTACAATTTAGCAAAAAAGTTGAGACCACAACTTCTGAAACAAATGAATGAATCTCTCCTACATCTTTTTCATGAGTTCAGATCCCCAGTCCGACCTATTATATGTCCAAAACGACGTTATTAATATCTAAAATGATGTCGTTTTGAATTTTGCATGTTAGAAAGAGTTTGACGTCTTAATATTCGACAGAGGTTCCTCACTACTCTTTCATTCTTCAGTACATATATTTACTGATAAAAGTCACAACATAAAGAAAGAAATTATCTTGTCCCTGTAATTTTCAAGGTCGGACCATGACTTGATTCTCTTTTGGATCACTAGTCTTTTACATTTTTTCCAATTTGGCCCATCTACTAAATTTTGGTAATCAAACAAACACAACATAATTTAAATTTCAAAAATTTAAAAATAATTTATTCAAAACTCCAAAAAAATCTAATAAACAGATAATCTTCCTTTTTCTTTTGGACTAATAATTTTTTAATTAATAAAATACTTAAAATAAATTAAATTGAAAAATTAAAAATATAACTGAGATATTAAAAATTTAGTATTTTATGATTGAATCGGTCAACTACTGAACTTTTTAATCATTCTATTGCCTAAAACTATTCAGTAATTTGTATTTCAGTGCTATATAAACAGAACATTTCTAGTCCTACATATTTAAGTATTCACTATCTAATCGTTAGATGGAACAACAAACTAACCCTTATTTAAGAATAGAGAAAAAAGGTATGGAAATCTTAATATTTTTATTATATTTTTGCTTTGTAATAATACTATTTATTGAAAGAATCGTACGACATTTTAGAGGAAATATTAAGTATTTATTTGACATCAGTAACAATATATTTTAGGTGATTATGTTAATAGTAATCCATATGTCAATTATCTTAGACATAAATAATTATTTTCCACTTGGTAGGCTACCTGGTTCAAAAACAATATTTGAGGAATAAAAAGTTATAAGACCCTTAATATGTATAATCAAACATTCCATATATTACAACAACAACAATAACAATTTTAGTGCATAAGACTCCCCATTCTGCAAGGGTCAAAGGACGGACATCAATTATACGCAACCTTCCTTTTGTATTTACAAAAAGGTTGGTTTAATGACTCAAATATGTGACAATTTGGTCACAAATGATTAACCTTAGTTGTTATTCCAAATCTTACCATTTCCAAACATTCCATTTATTATTTATAATAATATAACTTTAAAATGATGTTATTCTCTACTTTAAATAGTAAATTCAATTAATGATAATATAATAAAATAAAATCCTCAATTTATATTCGCAACCCGTCAATATAATAGTAAAAAGCATTAGGTACTCTCCTCTTCTTAATAAAATAAAAATTGTACTTAATTTGGTGATAAATTTTAAGTATGTTCTCATTTCTTGACTTGTATGGTTAAATGTGTATAGGTTTTTTTCTCTCATGTGATTGGGTCGTCAGACTAACATAATTTACACATAAGAATGAAGTGATTACTTACATAATTTACCTACTAATACAGATTTTTCAGTTATTACTTACTGGGCTTTATAAAACAAGGAGCATGCCATTAAATTCAACCATAAAAGTTGCATGTGCTCCTATGGACGACGACTTCTCCAGTTGTTGTGTTAATCGCTCTCAAATATAGAACTAGAGAAAAATTGGTGAAGAAGATTACAACCTTCTATTGACGTTATGAGTAATATATACAATAATAGTGATGATCTCTTTCCTCAAATCAAGGCTATACGATGGCTATTTTACAGGTAAGTGGATAATCTAAATCTGGCAAGGATAATTACAAATAACCGCGCATATCTTTTCCTAATACTCCCCCGCAAGTTGAAGAGTGGATATTACAAACTCCTAACTTGGTTCGTAGAAATGTAAACTGATCCTTTCCCAATGCCTTTGTGAAGATGTCGGCTAGCTGCAAATGTGTTGGAACATATCTCGGTTTAACCTCCCTGGCCTGTAGTTTCTCGCGAACTGTATGACAGTCAATCTCGATATGTTTTGTGCGCTCATGAAACATGGGATTGGTTGCTATATGAAGTGCTGTCTGATTGTCACAGTATAATGCAGAAGGTTCATCTAAGCTAACTCTCAAATCTCGGAGTATATATCTCAACCAAGTCAATTCCAAACAAGTATTTGCCATTGCCCTATATTCCACTTCTGCTGATGATCTTGACACATTGGACTGTTTCTTTGACCTCCATGATATGAACGAGGAACCCAGAAAAATACAATAGCTTGAAATAGATCGACGTGTAGTTCGACAACCACCCCAATCTGAATCACAGAATGCTTTCAATTTAAGATCATTTCCTAACGATAGAAATAGTCCTTGCCCTGGAGTACCTTTGATGTATCGGAGCACATGCAGTGCTGCATTCCAGTGTGTTTTATGTGGCTCGTGCATGTTTGGTCGTGTTACTGTTAAATAGATTAGCCGACCAACCAACCTTCTATATTTAGTTGGCTCATGCAAAATGTCTCCATCTTTAGACGTTAATTTCAAGTTTTGTTCCATAGGGAACATCTCTGGTCTAGCACCTGCAAATCTTGCGTCTTCCAATATGTCTAAAGCATATTCTTTGTGACATGAAAATTCCCTGCTTGGAATGAGAAAATTCTATACCCATGAAATACTTTAAATCACCCAAATCTTTAATATGAAACCGTTTGAGCAAACGTTCTTTGAGCCTTTTCATTTCTTGAAGATTATTGCCTATTAATAGTATGTCATCAACATAAATGAGTATGGCAGTGAAGGAATTACCTTCTGCCTTCGTGAATAAGGAGTAGTCCGCCTTGAACTGTTTGTAGCCTGCATCACAAATTGCTTCTGAAAAACACGCAAACCAGTTTCGAGGAGCTTGCTTTAAGCCGTAGAGGGATTTTTTGAGCCAACATACTAGATTCTTCCCCTGTCGGCGAAGGCCTAGTGGTGGAGTCATATAAACTACTTCCTGTAGATCACCATGGAGGAAGGTGTTTTGGACATCCAATTGATGAGCAAACTAGTTACGGGAAGCAGCAACTGCGAGGAGACAGCGAAGTGTTGTGAGTTTCGCTGTAGGGGAGAAGGTTTCTCGATAATCAATGCCTTCGACTTGAGTGTAGCCCTTGGCGACAAGGCGTGCTTTGTAACGATCAATGGTTCCATCAGCATGGTACTTGATTTTGTAAACCCAACGACAACCAATAGGTTTGTGACCATAAGGCAAGGGAACAAGATCCCAAGTATTGTTGCGAGACAACGCCTGGAGCTCAGCCTCCATTGCCTTTTGCCAATGCGGGTCTAGAGATGCCTGTGAATAAGAACTAGGTTCGACATGTGAGGTAATAAGTGCCAAAAAGGCACGATGTGAGGGAGAAAAACGGGAAAGAGAAATATAGTTGGATAGAGGGTACCTGGTGTTGAATTGAGGACTTGTGTTAGAGGTCAAACAATGTGATTTGGTAGGCAGGAAGTAGTCGTCATGCCATGCAGGGGGTGTTTGTCTCAGACAGAACAGCGTAAAGGAGGCTGTAGTGGGGAAGAGCTGGGATCAAAGGAGGGCGATGCTGGAGCTAAGGAGGAAGGTGGTGACGCATGGTCTGAGGAGGAAGTTGGCAACACAAGATCTAGGGAGGAGGAAGGAGTAAGTTGTGGTGTGAAAGTGGTTGAAGGAGAGGATGGAGTTGGGTGTGAAGATGGGCTGTTATTGGTGGGCGATAATGTGAGAGGTGTAATGGATGGACTGTCATCATAAAATGGTAATGGCGGTAGGACAGAAGGAGTTATATGTGGAGTAGAAGTATGAAAGGGAAAGATATCCTCATGAAATTGGACATCCCTGCTGACAAAAAAATGCTTGGACGTTAAGTCATAGAGTTTGCAACC
>JAOSBO010000007.1:26159448-26173172 GCA_027563915.1 Erythroxylum rotundifolium
ATGGTTTTGTAGTGTGAGAAATTCTTTTCCATTGTCAACACGAATGGTTTTTATGGAAGCATGAAATTGTGTTTGGATGAAGTTGAGAAAATTTGTTAGAATGCTTTGTGTTTCTGACTTATTTTGCATGAGGAAAATCCACGTACATCGAGTGAAATCATCGACGATAGTGAGAAAAAAACGAGCTGCTGAATGTGTTGGTGTTTTGTGGGGACCCCAAATATCACAGTGTATAAGATCGAATGGAGACTGTGTAGAAATAGAGCTAATTGGGAATGGTAGCCTTGTTTGTTTTGCGATGGGACAAATGGTACAGTGTTCATGATCAGAATTATTTTTATTATGCAGACACAATAATGGAGAGAGTAATTTCAGACGAGAAAAAGAAAGGTGTCCTAGGCGTAAGTGCCATAAATTGGACGAAGTAGACACTTGAGAGGAAGATGGATTGGCATGTTGTGGAGACATGTAGTATAAACCGCCTCGCTGCCTACCCGATCCAATCATCTTCTCCGTAGCCAAGTCTTGCAAAACACAAGGATTTTGATAGACGGTGATGGAACAATTAAGATCACGTGCAAGTTTACTAGCAGACATGAGATTCAAGTTAAAGGATGGGACATATAGCACATTATTTAGTCGAAGATCATGATTGAAGTAGACAGTGCCCGTGTGCGTGATTTGTGCTGTGGAATCATTAGGTAAATTTACAGTGGGAATGCCGGAAGGCTTTGTGTGAGATAAAATGGAAAGATGTGGTGTGATATGGTCTGTAGCTCCACTGTCCAGGATCCAAGAGTTAGTGGAAATTGAATTGGCAAAAGTACTAGACACAAGAAACATTCCTGCCGCATTGACAAAAGCATCATTATTACCAGTAGTTGGTTGATTTAGGGCAGACAAGGCTTGGGCAAGTTGTTGTAGTTGCTCGTGATTGAAACCATGTGAGGGATTGGATGAGTTCCCCTCTATTTCATGGGATATTTCTGTCATGTTAGCAGCCGCTGTACTGCCACGCCCATTACCTATCAATCTGCGAGTTTGCATTTGGGACGAGCGTGTATTTTGATTACCCTCCCCATGTTTTAGCCTGCATCTTTCCTCTGTGTGACCCATTTTGTCACAAAATTGGCAATGGAATTTGAGTGTTCTACATTCTTCAATGGTATGACCAGGTCTGTTGCAATGATCACAGATCTTCTCTTTGGAGGATTTTGAGGGAAATGGTTTCCCTTGAACAGCAGCAGCAATCGAAAAATTTTCAGTCGTGTCCGACGTAACCTGCCTCTGCGTCTCTTCTTGGATTATCATGGCATAGGCTTGGCGAACATTTGGCAGTGGATTCATCAAGAGAATGTTTGATCTGACTGTTTTGTACTCCTCATTTAGCCCCATGAGAAATTGCATGAGCTTGTCTTCCTCTCTCTGATCATTATGTAGCTTTTCTTGATTACAAGGAATATGTGTTCGATACATGTCCAACTCCGCCCAGAGGGCCTTAATTTTTGTATAACATGCAGCAACTGACATTGTACCTTGAGACATGGTTGCTATTGATTTCTTCACTTGGAAGATTGCAGGTGCATTCTTTTGGGAAAATTGATCTCGCAAGTCCTCCCAAACTTGCTGTGCGGTGTTGGCGTTGGCTACACCATCTGCTAGATCTGGTTCGACTGAGTGGGTGAGCCATGAAAGGATCATACTATTGCATTGATTCCAAAGGGGGAATTCTTCAAAATCTGGTGAAGGTGGCATGATAGTACCGTCGATGAATCTAGTTTTATTTTTGGCATTGAGGGCATGAACCACAGCTTTGCTCCATGATTGGTAGTTTGCCCCGTTGAGTTTTGTTGGAACAAGGGTGTGTCCTGGTTGATCTGAGTGATGCACAAAGTATGGATGTGATGGATCCACACTTGTGATTTTGGAAGAACCAACTTTGTTGTCGGCCATGGTTGCATGGGAAAGGGACGATGTTTTTCAAGAGTATAAGGATCGTCGCTCTAATACCATCTCAAATATAGAACTAGAGAAAAATTGGTGAAGAAGATTACAACCTTCTATTGACGTTATGAGTAATATATACAATAACAGTGATGGTCTCTTTCCTCAAATCAAGGCTACACGATAGCTATTTTACAGGTAAGTGAATAATCTAAATCTGGCAAGGATAATTACAAATAACCGTGCATATCTTTTCCTAATAAGTATTAGATAACCGGTGGCGGAGGAGTAAGAATAAGATATGACTTTCGTTGATTTCTTAAGGGTGGAGGTGGTGTTTATGTCGTCCATCACGATCTTAGGCTACCAATTATATTCCATGGTTTCTGTCTCCAACATTTTTTGTATCACCTTCAAGAAATTATCTTTCAAGTAGGAGACAAAAAATTGAGAGTAAGATGAGTCTGATAGAATCAGTTCCTGAAAATGGAGTTATTACCTGTAGGAGTTGGCTGAAAATCACCCAAGTGAATACATGTTGCCAGGAACACTCCGGCCAACTTCACCAGCAAACTATTTATCATCACGATCAATAAACCAGAGTTATCCTCAAGTCTCTAACTCGACTGTGCAATACGAGTGAGTCCAGTCTTCTCCTTGAGCAATACATATATTTGAGCTAGTTGGCCACTTGGCCTCCACTTCAATGTAGCTTTACACTTCTAGAATTGACACTACACTAGTACACTTTAATGTAGTTTAACAAATTTTTTCAAATTCAATCAATCACAATTATTAGAAAATTAATTGGTTTTATTGATTTAACCACAAAAATTTTGAACTGATTAATTATTAAAAAATATACTCATTTACTGGTTTAATATGATTTGTAAATATTGATTAATTTTAATCAATTAATCAATAGTTACAAATCATCTTAAACCAGTAAATTTTCATTTAACTGTATATTTTTTAATAAAATTTAATTTTTAGGCAAAGATAATCCCTTCTTTAATCTTATTTAAAATTTTTCAATTTTATTCAAAAATTTCAATTTGCTTTATATAACATCCATTTCAATCTCTTTTATATTTGTGATACATATATCGATGTTAGGTCTTTTAATAATCTCTTATTCTATCTGGAAATTGTGAAGAGCGGGAGTAGTCGACTAGAGACAAAAGATTGAAACTTTTTAAAGTGTGGTATTGTTGGGTCAATTAATAGCTCTGTTAAGGCTAGCTATATATCGTGTGTTTTAACTTTTGTTTTACTTTGAATGTATTGGGTGTCTTAGTCGAGCCTTTTTGTCACTTGTTTTCTTCCTCAATGTTATATGAGTCTTACCTTCTCTAAAGGATAACTTGGTCATCTTCATACGGTCTATGAAGATTTTACACTCTTAACAATATGTGATAGGAGAAGAACTCCACTCAGATAGAGCAACCATGCTAATAAAAGAAATTTAGATTAAAAAAAAGGACACACAAGATTTAATATGGAAAACCTCTTAACAAAAATAGGGAAAAATCACGAGCAAGAATAGAAAACTTTGCACTGTAGAAAACAAATATTACAAGAGGAAGATCTCACAATGCACACCAAGAATTAATACATAAGGTTATGGGAAAGAGATTTTGAGATACGTAAAATCTTAAACATATGCCTCCTTACATAGCCTTAATGGAGGCTTCTATGTTCTCTCTTTACCAATATGTCATTTAAGCCAACAATCTCCCATTTGAAGATTTGATTGAGAACCTATCAATCTCCAAATCGTTATTTCAATTTTGCCATGTCTCTGTTATTTACGTCTATGCCAAGCCATACAAGGATCTACACCATATGAATTCATCAATGTTTATTGGCTTTGTTAGTGCATCTGCTAGGTTCTCTTTTCTGTGAATTTTTTGCATGTCCACACTTCCATCTTTAACCACTTCAAGAACAAAATGAAATTGAGCTCCTCTGTGAATAGTTCTGGAATGAAAAGCTGGATTCTTTGCAATATGTAAGGGACTTTGACTATCGCAATACAAAGGGATTTTCTCTTGCCAGTGCAAAAACTCTTCTAAAAACCTTTTTATACAGATCGATTCCTTACAAGCTTATGTAGCTGCCATATACTCAGCTTCTATTGTAGATAATGCTACAACTGTATGTATTTTAAAAACCCAGCTTATAGCTCCTCTTGAATAGTAAACACATGTAGTGGATTTGCTTTTATCAAGATCGCCTGCAAAATCATAATCAACATATCCTTTGACAATAAATTCAGATCCTTTATAACATAGAGCAACATTTGATGTCCATTTAATATATCTTAATATCCTCTTTACAACCCACCAGTGTTCTCGACCAGGATTCGCCATGTAACAACTAACCACTCCCACTACATGTATAATGTTTGGTCTTGTGCAAATTATAGCAGAAATTAAACTTCCCACAGCTGATGCATACAGTACTCAAGACATCTCCTTCCTTTTTGCTTCACTGGTAGGGTAGAGAGGATAACTTAAAATTAACAAGCAGAGGGGTAGAAATTAACTTGCAATCTTGTATATTAAATCGTTGTAAGATTTTCTTCAAGTAATTCTTTTAAGAAAGCCAAATCTTCCTGTTATTTTTGTCTCAATAAATTTGCATCCATAGAATCTTGTTTATTAGTCTTAAGTCCTTCATTTCAAACTCCCCAGCTAACTGAGCCTTTAAATCTTAAATACGATCTTTATTGGGGCTTGTAACTAACATGTCATCAACATACAACAATAATATAATGAAATCATTATTACCAAACCTATTGAAAAATGCATAAGGGTCTGCACTAAATCTGTTGAAATCACGACTCATTATGAACAAATCAAATTATTTGTGCCAACATTTTGGCGTCTATTTTAAACCATACAAAGATTTGTTTAACCTACAAACCAAGTTCTCTTTCTCTGATTCTTCAAAACCTTATGGTTGATGCATGTAAATTTCTTCTTTAAGATCTCCATGAAGAAACACAATCTTTACATCTAACTACTCTAAATATAGATCAAATGTAGCACACATAGCTAGGACTTTCCAAATTGTGTTGAGATGAATACAGGTGACAAATTTTCAATAAAGTCAATACCTTCTTTTTGAGCATATCCCTTTACCACCAACCTTGCACATTATTGCTCCACCTAATCATCATTGTTACGTTTGATCTTGTACAACCATTTTTTGCCAATGGATTTTCTCCCTTGTAATAGTGGCACAAGCTTCCATTTATTATTCTTATGAAGAGCTTCTATTTCTTCCTGCATTGCTTCCATCCAAAGTAGTGCATTTAAGCTATATGTTGCTTCTTAGAATGTTGATAGTTCTCTATCTTCTATTAGAAGATAGTACGCAACATTGCCCTTCATAATATAATCAGATTGCCAGGTTAGAATTCTCCTTTCACGGGTTGATCGTCGAACTTCTTTATATTCAGATTCAACTAGTTTTTGCTCCTCATGATCTGATATAACTTTAGTAGAATCTTTCTGTTCAATCTTTCTTTCTTCCTGAATCATTACAACTTCATAATTTTCTTCAGACGTGCTATTTTGATCTTTCTTTTACAGTTTATCTTTTGCAAACATGACATCTCTGCTAATGATGAGCTTACGAGAAGTGGGATCTCATAGTCGATACTCTTTGACTCCATTAGAATATCCCTTAAATCTACATTTTTTGGATTTTGGATCTAGTTTTGTGATATCTTGGGTATTATACATCATGAAAACAGGACTTACAAATGTGTGTAACTGAGAATTGTCTGCTAGTTTACTAGTCCACAACTCCATTGGTGTCTTCAGATCAATCGATCTTGTTGGTGATCGATTAATCAGATAGCAGGTGGTCTTCACTGATTCTGCCCAGAAAGACTTTGCCATACTTGTAGTTCTCAACATGGCTCTAGTTCTTTCAATCAGAGTTCTGTTTATTCGCTCTGGCACTCCATTTTGTTGAGGAGTGTGAGGTAGCGTGAATTGACATTTGATGCCTTTTTAATTACAAAATCAATGAACTCATCACCAGTATATTCTCCACCATTATCAATCCTAAGGCACTTGATTTTCTTTCCCGACTCTAACTCAGTTTGTGCTTAAATGTTATGAAGTTTGGAAATACATCTCCCTTTCTCTTGATAGGATACACATAACATCTTCAGGAGCAATCATCAATAAAGGTCACAATGTACCTTGCTCTACCCAGAGACATAATCGGTGCTTGCCATAATTAGAGTGAATCAATTCTAAAATATCTTTACTTGTAGAATTCGAAGCATTAAATTTTAGTCTGAGCTACTTCCTTGTAATGTAGTGCTCACAAAAGGGTAATAATACTTTCGTAAGATCAGGGAGTAGTTTCTGCTCAGTAAGAATCTTCAATTCTTCTTCTAACATGTGGCAAAGTTTACGGTGCCACAATTTTTGTTGCATTTTTTACAGAACTAATAGACTATGCTACAACCATAAAGCAAACTTGAGCAACCTTTGGGCTCTGATACCACTGATAGGAGATGAACTCCACCTGGATAGAGCAAACACACTAATAAAAGAAATTGAGATAAAAAAGGGACACACAAGATTTAACATGGAAATCCATTTAACGAATATGGTAAAAAACCACGGGTAAGAATAGAAAACTTTCCATTATAGAAAACAAATATTATAAGAGGAAGATCTCACAATCCACACCAAGAATTAATATACACGGTTATCGGAAAGAGATTTTGGGATGTGTAAAGCCTTAAACATATTCCTCCATATATAGCCTTAATGGAGGCTTCTATGTTCTCTCTTTACCAATATGGGATTTTAGCCAACAATGTGCAAGTAACAAATGGCAGAATACTCGAGGATGCTCGATTTTGTTTGAAAAATAAAATCAATAAACAAACTCTAGGTAAAATGCTAAATTTAGAGTTTTGTTTTGCTCTCTCATATGCCAAACACTTTTAGACTGAAAGTGCTCTAGTTTTCTTAGTCCATTCAAGTTCCATTCTTTTTCTAATTATTCTCTTGCTTGATATTTTTAACTATTCATATCCATATGAAAACATAATCATTTAGGGAATCTTATGTTAAAGTAGTGTTCTAAAGGAATTCCCCTTTAGCACTTTTGTACAAACTTTATTTTGATTAACAAAGTGAAAGGTATTTTTCATTAATTTGATATTCGTTTATAAATGAATTGATAGTAAACTTAAATCAAATTAATGAAGTCCATGATACAAAACATAGCATGAAGGAAATCATGACGAGATCATGATAATGAGATTCTTATCATCTGCAAATATGTTAGTATCTAAATAATCCCTAGTCATAGGATTAATAAGATATGACATTATTAATCCAGACAGACTAGCACATGTTATACTCTTTGATTTGATCAAGTAGTGGATCTCACAAACTGTAAGCATGAGATGTTTAGAGTTAACATGTAGATGCTTATTAAGAGTAGTAAGCACACCTGAGACCCGTAATGAGATTATCATATGGATGATCTATCAAATGTCAATAATTAATCTCATCATAGAAATGATGAAAATATCCTTAGACTTAAGGTACTCAAATTGGATACTAATCATGTGCTTTGACATCATTCCTTGTTACTGCACGACAAGGTCGCTGTTAGGGTGGTGATTGGGTACAACTATTGGCATTTGAAGGTAATTGGTTAGCCAATAAATGATTCACCACTCTTGATAGAAGGAGATGATACCCATGTCCTGTTGTTGAGGTCATTACTTAGGCGTCTTTGGCCAAAGCAATTATATGTCATAAAGAGAGTCTTTAATGACACATAGAGTACTAAGATCCCAGGACAAGAACTAATATCACTTGGACTAGACGTGATGTAATCAGTCTAGTGGGAGATGACATATAGCCCATACCCTGAACTAAGTGGGGTATGGTATGGTGAAAGGATTAACTATCGAAGAGTTTGTGTGTTAATCCACTTATATTCCGACAAATTGGTGTCATGAAACCCTTCATAATTTGCTTGAATTAGGAGTTAATTCAAGTAGGAACCTAAGGGTCACACGCATAATAGATCGGATGAAAAATATAGTGTGTATGGCTAATTTTAAGTAAGCCACAATCGTGGCCTAACCGAAAGCACGAATTAGTACATAAGTGAGTTCTTCACTTATGCACATAAGAGTCTAACAACTTCTTACACACTTGAGTGAGAGCATAAGGGCTACAGAAGAGTTCTAAAGTGAGAGAGAGGTGTCTTGAGTCTTGTTCTTGCAATTTATGCAATTATTGCATGAATCAAAGTGCATGCAACAAGATTCTTGATCTTTCTTTTCATTTTGAGCATCTAGTAGAACTCATCTAGTTTGTTGCTCACATCACCCTTACATATTGTTTCTTCTTGATCTTCATGTCTTCTTGGGTTATCAAGTGATAGCTTGCAAATCCAACATGTTTTTGGTCCCTAATCCTTTGCATATTTGAAGTTTATTGTGTTTAAATATAAGATTCTACTTAGTTTTTCTTACTTTGATTAGGGGCAGTTGGATTTGATGAAAAGGAAGCATTTGGAGCATATTTGAGGAGTATTTGGAGCATAGGAGCTGAAGCTAAAGATTTATGAATGATTTTGATGCCGCTAGGAGTTACCCTTGGGCAAGACTAACAACAGAGCAGGAGATGACGGGATGAAATTACGTGACAGCTTGACCTGCATTTTTATCCGATGTTTTAAGCTAATTTAACAGCTTAGGAGGAGAAAAACATTATTTTGATTGGCCAATTTTGTGGGCCTTATTTTTTATAAGTGAAAATTAGGTTTTAGCAAGGCACTCTATTTTGTTCTCTTTTGGCCTCCGAGAGCAGTTTGGGTTTTTGACATATTCTTTCCTTTTGCCTCCGATAACAGCTTCATTTTTGATATTCCTTTTGCCCTAATTGTTTATCCAAATTGATGCAAGTGGCAATTGGTATAACTTGATTGCGTAAAAGCCTTTGGGTTATATTAAGTGAAGACATAATCTAGTTTAAACAAATTCTCGTAGTCTTTGTTGATTAAGGCAAGGTCTTACTAGTTTGTAATGTTGTTAACAGGTTAAATCCTTCGTCGTACTTAAGGTTACTTGTTAATTAGGGGCTATTATTAGATCGTATCTTGATAACTTAATAATACGGCAAGATTGGTTGGGAGGACATTCCTTTCGACTATAACTTGTCTGCAATGTTAAATTGAATAGTTATCCTAGAGTCGATGATTAATCCATATGAACTTCATACCGTGAATTACCTTTGACTAGGTTTGCTTTCCATTAATTTCAAAATTTAATTATTATTGCTATCTGATTTCAATTTTAATCATTAACACTAAAAATCCCCAATTCTCACTTTATTTTTCAGTTTACCGTTTCAATTCTGGTTAGCTATGGGCAAGGCTAGTCCTTAGGGTTCGACCCTTCTCACCCTATTTACAGTATTCTCACTTTTCTTAGGTATTTTATTTTTGGTGGTTTTGACACCCATCATTAAGGAAAGGTTTGGTGTTTGTAACAACCCAAACAATGAGAAGAAATAAGAAAGCAAGAGAAATAAGAGGTAAAAATGTTTTATATTCCATGTTCTTTTACATATCCATGCATGCATACAAGATTATGCTTTTTAGAATCATGTTGTCAGAATCTAGATTCTGACACTTCTGCTGCAATCTCATGTATGTGATGCATGTATCCATGGCATCCCCAACAGTGGTGTCAAATCAAGTTTATGCATGTAATAGATGATGTATTGAACATGTACAAAGTGTTTGCTAGGTTGTGACTGATATGCATGTTGAATTGGAATTCGTGTAAATTGTAAAAAAAAATTATTTTCTTTCTCATAAATTTTTATAAGGTGTTATGTTATATTTTTGTCAAAGTAAATTAAAATTGAATGTCATTTGCTATTTTATTTCAAATTAATATCTAGACTGTTCATATATTAGTTTCTGGGAATTTCTGGAAAACTGAATGCATGTACTGATTTTCAAATTTTCATGATAATTCTAGAAAATTTTTTTCTGATTTTCTTTCACAAAAATATTTATAATGTGTTATGTTATGTTTTTGTCAAAGGAAAATGCAATTAAATGTCATTTGCTATTTTATTATGAATTTAGTTTCAGCTTGATGCATGTATGAAGTTATGGGAAATTCTAGAAATCTGACGAACATACATGCTTGAAAATTCCATATTAATTTTTATAAAAATTGTTTTATGAATTTTATGTATCACATGCAAGATAAGATGTTTCCACGTGTATGAGATGCATGACACTTGTTGTTAAACTGATTATCTTATAAATGCATGATGTAATGTTTGACTAGTGTTAGAAGTGATATAACAAGTGTCATACATATGTGATGTGTTGGCTTATTCCAATTAATTAATAAGCAATTCCTAAGAATTAGTTTTTGAAAATTGTTATCAGAAAAATTTAGAATGTGTATAAGACTCTGGAATTGTTCCACAATTAATAGAATTTGATTCAATTAATAAATCAAGTCAGAGCCAACATTGGTTAACTTTTTGAAAGTTGATGGAGTTGACTTACTTAATGACTTATAGTATATGTATTTCGGTTATAAGACCTTAACAAGGTTCTTATATGATAAGAAATGTATTATTTTGACAGTAATAGAATGTATAATGCATGTGCTTGAAATTAGGGTTTCAAAATTTTCCAAACATCGAATCGTTGCCTTTAGTGTACAATAGGTTAACTTATTTGTCTTGACAATTTTTGCCGTCAAGATAATTTTAGCTTATGTCAAAATTGTTTAAATAAATTTGAGATGACCTAGGGATATTATAGATGACTAATTGATGTACAAGAATTTTGGAAACCCTAGGGATTAATTTAGAATTAATCCAAGTAAAGCATAGCATTTCTAGTGTGACTAGAAAAAGGCATATATACAAGGATTAAAGTGTTTAATTTGCACATCAAAATAATTGAATTTTATTCCTAATCGAATCACATTCATAATTTGGATTAGCCAAGACTAACACTAGTACCCGATTAGGTTCAAGAGTTGAATCGAATCGTGAACTTTAGATGCATAGTCAAGTCACAACCTAAATTAAACCTATTTTGTGTGATACATGGATTAGATGCATTTTAAGGGTAGGGATGGACATAAGCTCAATTTAATTGAGTTGTCCATAATATGAATATATATATGTGATATATGTATATATATACAATATCATCCAAGTATTGATGAGACCAAAGAATAAATCCCTTAGTTAAAATACTAGGACTTACACCTTCCATTGATATGGCAAGAACCAGAGTTCTTTTAGAGTTGGGTTATTGGGCAAACCCAAGCTCGCTCTACACGAATATGTTCAAACCATGAAAATTAGATTTTCGGATTAATGAGATGGTCCTAACTAGAAGCGTTGATTTGTTGGGTAAACCCAAGGTCAACATGGATAGAGGTGAAGTTGGGTTTTATACATGGGATTATATAAATCAAGAGTTAATGACCCAATGAGTGTGCTAAATCAACAGTTGATGGCACAAGTTGATAGTTGCATAAATGAATGCAATTGGTATGAATGATACCTACCAAATAACCTAAAATGGCTTATTGGGCAAACCCAAGGTCATTCTTGGTGATATCGGATATCGACCCATTAAGAAAATTATTAGTTTTCTCAAATTCGTAATGAGGGCTATAGATTTGGACAAGAGTAATGGGACCTATAATGCATGTAATTAAAATCCTTATCGATATGCATTAAGTGTACATTCTACCACTTGCTCTCGTTATTTTAGGTTATTGAATCGTCACGATGTCTTTATCTAGTGTGAACCTACGCTCCCTATTAAACTCTAACAAACTCACGAGACCTAAATTATTGGATTGGCTACGGAATTTGAGAATTATTCTTAAATCCAAAATGCTAGGATATGTCCTAGATGAACCACTTCTCGATCCCTCTGCTACCGATGCATCTGATGAAGATTAGAACGTTTAAAAAAAGCTACTAGATGATAGTGAGTTGGCTAGCTATATAATGCTGGCCTCTATATTACCAAAACTGTAGAAGCAACATAAGGCTATAGATGCTCATACCATAGTATACCCTCTGAGGGAACTATTTAATTAGCAAGCTCGATCGAAAAGGTTTGAGACCTCGAGGTTGCTTTTCTGTTCTAAGATGGCTCAAGGATCATCTCTAGTGCCTTATGCACTGAAGATGAATGGATACATTAAAAGGTTAGGCAGTTTGGGATTCATAATGGGTCATGAAGTAAGTATAGACTTAATTATGACTAGTTTGACCGATAGTTATTCACAGTTTATGCTTAACTATCAGATGAACTAAATATCCACAACGATACTTGAGCTTATTAATATGCTTAAAATAGCTGAGTAGAATGTTAAGAAAGACAGTAAGGTTGTGATGCTGGTGGACTTTGCTTCTAATTCTCAAAAGAAAAATCAAAAGAAGAAGAAGAAGTCCAAGAAGCCAGTGGGAGGTATAGCCAAGAAGAAGGAAAAGGAGACAAAATCAAAGGGGATATGCTTCAATTGCAATGAGGAAAGACATTGGAAGAGGAACTGTAACGCTTATCTAAAGTCACTGAAGCATAAGAAGGCATTAGATACCTCACCGTCTACTTCAGGTATGATATTGAGGTTAATACTATTTTTGATCATAATATTTGGGTATTAGATACCAGATGTGGCTCACACATATGAATTGATATGCACGGTCTCAGGGATAGTAGATAGCTCAAGAAGGGAGAGATGAACCTACGTGTGGGAAATAGAGAAAGAGTTGTTGTATTAGCCATAGGAACATATATTTTGTATCTTCTTAGTAGACTAGAATTAATTTTGGAGAATTATTATATACTCGTTATGACAAAGAACATTGTATCTATTTCATTTCTTAATAAAGCAAGATTTCATTTAACTTTTTCAAGCAATGGTTGTTTAATTATGTTAAATGAAATGTTGTATGGTATTGTTCTATTGCGTAATGGTATTTACATATTAGATATGTGCAATCCAATTTTAAATATCAATGACAATAAAATAAAAAAACGAGATAACTTAAAAATCATCTTACTTATGACATTGTCAACTTGGCTATTTAGTGAGAAACACATAATTAAGTTGCACAAGAATAGTAGCCTAGGGTCGTTTAATTATGAATCATATGAAATATGTGAATCATGCTTATTAGGAAAGATGACTAAATTATCTTTTAAAGGAAATGGTGAATGAACGAATGGGTTATTAAACCTAATACATTCTGATGTATGTAGTCTAATGTTCATGCCAGCAATGGTTTTATCTACTTTATTACCTTTATTGATAATTATTCAGAATATGGGTATGTGTATCTATTAAGATACAACTCTGAAGCATTTGAAATGTTCAAACAATTTAGATATGAAGTAAAGAAACAACTTGGTAGAAGTATTAAGACACTTCGATCAGATCCAGGTGGTGAACAATTGAACAAGGAGTTTCTAACTTATCTCAGAGATACTGGGATAGTATCCCAATGGATTCCACGTTACACACCGCAACATAATGGTTTAGTTGAAAGGAGAAACCATGTTGGGCCCCGAAAATTTTTTTTTTTTGCCTTAATTGATTTAATTATGTGTTTAGATAGACTTTTTTTTATGTTGGGCTTGAAAATTTGAAGTTGGGACTTTAAATGAAGGCTTGGACTTAATATTGGAAAGTATGGGTTTTAGAAATTAAGTGGTTA
>JAOSBO010000007.1:26173272-26190783 GCA_027563915.1 Erythroxylum rotundifolium
TATAATGCTTTAGAGCAAAAGGTTTTTGTCTCAAAGCATGTTGTCTTTTTAGAGAAAGAGTTTCTTCTAAGAGAAGATAGTGGGAGAAAACTTGAACTTGATGAAGTTTATGATACTTAAGCATACGCAAATCAACTGTCTGAATCCGAAATTATTGTTCACAGAGATGAGACAATAGTTGAACCTTCTGACACATAAAATGTTCATAGGTCAAGTAAGATGCGCAATGTTCTAGAAAGATATGGATTTCTCGTAAGTAAACAAAATGACATATTGCCCATAGAGGACAATGAGCCTACAATCCATGAACAAGCTCTGAAGAGTTTAGAATCTAAAAAATGACTTCAAGCCATAAAATCCAAAATGGATTCCATGTATGAAAATCAAATATGTACTTTGGTTGGCCCACCCAAAGGGTTAAAACTCATTGGGTGTAAGTGGATTTTCAAGAAGAAAATCGACATGAAAGGTAATGTGATTACCTATAAAGCAAGGCTAGTAACTAAAGGATATCGTCAGAGACATAGAGTTGACTATGACAAGACATTTAGCCCCGTAGCCATGCTTAAATTTATTAGAATACTCCTAATCATTGCTACTCATTATCATTATGAAATATGGCAAATGGATGTGAAGATGGGTTTCTTGAATGAAAACCTATGTGAGGATGTGTATATGATACAACCTGAGGGCTTAGTATCCAGAGATGGCAAAAGGGTATGCAAGCTTCAAAAATCTATTTATGGATTGAAGCAAGCATCTAGGAGTTGGAATATCATATTTGATTAGACAGTTAAAGAGTTTGGTTTCTCACAAAATCCTAATGAACCTTCTGTATACGAGAAGGTTAGTGGGAGAACTATTATATTCCTTGTATTATATGTGGATGACATAGTACTAATAAGAAATAATGTCTCAATTTTGCAATCAGTCAAAGTTTGGTTGTCCCATAATTTTTCCATGAAAGACCTTGGAGAAACAACTTATATATTAGGAATAAAGATTTATAACGATAGATCAAGGAAGGAAGTTGCAAGGTCTTTTACAGTCAACATACATAGACAAAGTGCTAAATAGGTTTAACATGGAGTAGTCCAAGAAAGGGTTTCTTCTTATGACCCATGGGATAAAACTCTCGAAATCTATGTGTCCCAAGATGCAAGATTAGATGACTTGCATGAGTATGATCTCGTATGCTTCGATAGTAGGATCAATCATATATGCTATGTTATGTACAAGACTCGATATATCACATGCTCTAAGTGTTACGAGCAGATATCAATCAGATCTTGGTGAGGGTCACTGGGTGGCTGTCAAGAATATCCTAAAGTAGTTGAGAAGAACTAAGGATGTATTCTTGATATATAGAAATGAAGATATTGTAGTGAGTTGGCATATGGATGTCAGTTTTCAATCTGACTAGGATGACTCCAAATCATAGTCAGGTTATGTTTTCACACTGAATGGTGGAGCAGTCAGTTGGAAGAGTTTCAAACAAGAGACAACTGTAGATTCGACGACCGAGTTAGAGTACATTGCAGCTACAGAAGCGGCGAAAGAAGCTATTTGGATTATGGAACTTGGAGTGGTTCTGAACATAGTAGACCTAATATTGTTGTACTGTGATAGTAATGGGGCTATTGCTCAAGCTGAGAAACCAAAGTCTCATCAGAAATCCAAGCGCGTACTCAGGAGATATCACTTGATCAGGGAGATAATTGATAGAGGTGATGTGAAGATAGAGAGAGTGCCCACATATCAGAACATCGCTGATCCTTTGACTAAGCCACTTCTTCAAATAAAATTTGATCATAATGTACTCACCTATGGTATTAGATACAAAGGCAATTGGTTTTAATGCAAGTGTGAGATTGTTAGAGTAGTACTCTAAAGGCAATCACCTTTAGCACTTTTGTACAAACTTTATTTTGATTAATAAAGGGAAAATATTTTTCATTAATTTGATATTCGTTTATATATGAATTGATATTGATCTTAAATCAAATGAATGAAATCCATGATAAAATACATAGTATGAAGGAAATCATGATGAGATCATAATAATAAGATTCCTATCATATGCAAATATGTTAGTATCTAAATAATCCCTAGTTATAGGATTAATAAGACAGGACCTTATTAATCCAGACAGACTTACACATGTTATACTCCTTGATTTGATCAAACAGTGGGTCTCACAAACTATAAGCATGAGATGTTTAGAGTTAACATGTGGATGCTTACTAAGAGTAGTAAGTACATCGGATGACCCACAATGAGATTATTATATGGATGATCTATTAAATGTCAATGATCAATCTCATCATAGCAATGGTGAAAATATCCTTAGACTTGAGATACTCAAGGATTTCTTGGATATTAATCTCGTGCTTTGACATCATTCCTTCTTATCTTAAGACAAGGTCGCTCTTAGGGTGGTGATTGGGTATAACTATGGGTGTTCGACAGGAATTGGGTAGTCAATAAAGGATTCACCACTCCTGATAGAAGGATATGATACCCACAAATGAGGTCATTACCCAGGAGTCTCTAGCTAGAGCAATTATGTGTCATGAAGAGAGTCTTCAATGACACATAAAGTAATGAGATCCTAGGAAAAGAACTAATATCACTTGAACTAGATGTGAAGTAGTCAGTCTGGTGGAAGATGACACATAGCCCATACTCCGAACTAAGTGGGGTATAGTATGGTGAAAGGACAAATTGCACGGTAATTGTCTATGGAAAGGTTCATAAGTAGCATAATTAATTATTGAAGGGTTCGTATATTAATTCACTTATATTCCGACAAATTGGCGTCATGAACCTTTTATGATTTGCTTGAATTAAGTGTTAATTCAAGTGGGAACCGAAGGGTCACATGCATAAAATATCGGATGAAAAATATTGTGTGTGTGGATAATTTTAAGTAGGCCACGATCGTGGCCTATACGAATTAGTACATTCTTCACTTATGTACACAAGAGTCTAACCACTTCTTACACACATGAGTGAGAGTATAAGGGCTCTAGAAGAGTTCTAAAGTGAGAGGGAGGTGTCTTGAGTCTTGTTCTTGCAATTTATGCAATTGTTACATGAATCAAAGTGCATGCAACAAGATTTTTGATGTTTCTTTTCATTTTGAGCATCTACTAGAACTCATCTAGTTTGGTGCTCAAATCACCCTTACACATTGTTTCTTCTTGATCTTCGCATGTTCTTAGGTGATCAAGGAAGGGTTTGATGTTTGCAACAACCCAAATAAGGAGAAGAAATAAGGAAGGAGGAGAAATAAGAGGTAAAAATGTTTTATATTTCATGTTTTTACATATTCATGCATGCACGTAAGATTCTATTATTTGGGTTTGTCATGGTGTCCGAATCTAGATTCCGACACTTCTGCTGCAATCTTATGCATATGATGCATGGATCTATGACATCCCCAACATCTTAATGCAGGTACACAGAAAAACTTTTTTTTTTAGAAAGTTGGAACCAATGTTATGAATATAGTATTGATATCAGCATCAAATTTAGTTTTGGGTACGGTATTGATACCACTCAATGTTGCGTACCATTTCAATAAATTTGCAAATTATAAAATAATCCTTAAAATATTTTAAAATTCAAAATAATATTTCAATATATTATGTTATATAATTTTTAATTTTAATCAACGTGTCTCTAAAAATCGTAATAACGTAAATTTAAAATAACAATTATCTCTTTATTTCTATTAACATTACTTTTCAACTATTTCACATATAAGCAATAACTATAATTAATACAAGGAAAAGATCGTTTAATCATCTTACATATATAAAAGAAAGAATAATCCAAAGTACTTTAAATGTTACAATTTCATCATATAAAAGAATAATTACATCAAAACATCAAATAGAAAGAATAATAAAGTCCTATGACTTCAAAAGTATTACAATAAGAGTTCATGCCAACAAACACAATCAAGTAGAAGTAGAATGAAACAAAATATTTACAACTTTATATTTTTTATTGCATATGTAGAATTTAACATATGCATCAAATACAAGTAAAAATAAAATAATCGAAGAAAGGAAAATTTTAAAACTTCATTCAATCAAATATCTGTTAAAATTGTATTGATCTAAATTCTCATTTGGTATAAAATCTTCATCATCATCATCACCATTATTCAAATTTATTACTTCACATGACATGTCAATACCTTTCCATCCATGATTATCTTCCATGTGATTCTCATTTATCAAATTTGGTTCTTTAAAAACCCAATATGCTAAAACATCGATATGGTCAAAACAAATTAGATCTATAAAGTTATTTATTCTATTAAGGGTACTATTGAATAAATAAAATAAAATTATTAAGAAATTAGAAGAAATTATATTCAAGTTGATAATGATAATAACATACCTTTCTCAAAATTTTAAATTATATCGAATAAAGACCAAGTTGTTTAATTTTTTGTTTTCCAATCTATTCCTTTTCTTGGAATTGGTAAATCATCTAATTCCTTTCACATCTTGTTGCACTCATATGACTTAAAATTTAAATTGCAAAACTTTGTAATTCTAGAACACCACTTCAAATTTAGTCTCATTAAGAAAATGTAAGACAATAAAAATAACCTTATAAACGAATAAAGTGATGATTAATTTCTTCCAAGTACAAAAGTGGAAAAAAATGTATATGTGGATTAAGTTTGTCCCCTTGACAAATAGTAATGGACATCCTAAAATCACCACAAGTATCCATAGAAACCTCCATTTATGAGCATAGGAGATCTTACAATAACTCATAGGCAATAATTGTTGTAAAAGTTAATAACGTTCCCTATTAAGTTTAGCTTTCTCTGTAAAACTTAGTACAAAATAGACATTTAGATTTAAAAATACTCTAGCTATAAGTAATAGAGAGTAAAGTTGTCTTTCTCATCTCTCATTGATGACTACAAAATAAGTTGTGTAAAAGAAGACCCATTTTTCCTATTGGGCTTGATTGCTTCTTTCGCTCTCGTTATGACATCATAAAAATAACTCATTATTGCCTTCTCATCACTGTCATCTAGACAAAATACTTCCACTAAAGGTTCACAAACTTATATTACAAATTGACATTAGGACTAAAATTTAGATTTTCAAATTTAATTCTATAAGCCTCCACTTTAGCATTAGACTTAGCATATTGAGATACGACTTACTTATCAGTTATAAATATTTATCTCAACTTCTTCTTAATTAAACAAAACACTAAAGTAATAAGAAATTAGTCACAAATATTGTAATAACAGGATAACATTAATTTCTACAATTGGTAAAATCTTTTCTCATTAAATTCAAGACCTATACACCATTATAGATGAAATTGGTCACTTTTCTTACATTCTACAGATTTTCATCAATGATAGGAAAAAATTTAGCATCTCTTATATTTTCCAAAATCAAGTCAATGAAATTTGCAATAAAAGTAGTCCAATAAAAAGAATTATATCTATTTTGTAATTTTTTTTAGCTATTTTGTAAGCATAATCATTTTCAGTAATGAACTAAGCCATATTTTCTAGCCCAACTTCATTTACAACTTCAACAAATATCTGAAATAGAATACTAGTATTTCTAACAAGGCTAGATGCATCAATAGAGTTCAAAAACAATATCCTTTTAACATAATAAACCAAAAAAATTGATAATAGGTTCATGTCTTCAATTTATCCTACCATTGCATATGATTACCTATAAGTTTCCCAAATGATTATTCGTTATCCAAATAATTTTTAATAAATAAAGCTGCTCAAAAGTTTATCTCTATAGTCATCAATTCAAGGAGCTCTAAATCCTAGATCATAAGAGACAGTAGCATCCATCATAGGCTAGTAATAGTCAGACTGGATAACATTTAATGATATACATGAATCACATCACCATCTAGTCATTGTCATGTACACATTAAGTTCCACTTCTTTAGATTGTAAGGCACTACAAATTGAAGGTTAAGCTCTAGGAGTAGTTTGCAGTGCAAAAATATTAGACACATGTCTTCTTCTCTTCCTCACATCAAGTTCAACATTCCCTTCTTAGTGGATAGGAATACCACCTTTAACATTCCCACTATCATCCTAGCCATTGGAAAAAGAAGTTATACTACCAATTTCATAGTTCGGTCTTTACCTTTGATCTGTGTCATGTTGATTTTTCATTTATCATTTCATGTCATGACTCACTTTCTTACAAGGCTTCACATCACATTTACTCCTATCTAAACGTTTTCTAGGTAGCAATGAGCCTGACCAATGAGCCTGGCCGAGTCAGGCTCGTCTAGGCCTAACAACTTTTACTAAAGCTTGGCCAAATAGTTGAACCTTAGCTCGATCGGGTCTGGTTAGTCCAGAGCCCAATTTAACCCTGCCCTACTTTTTTAATTTTTTAAATTAAAAATAAAAAACGTCATTTTTCTTATGGTTATTGAGACTCAAATTGGGTCGGGCCTAAATAACCTGAGTTCAAGTTGGCCCAAGGTTCGTTCAAATTGCACTTGATCCACTGACTTTAGACCGGGTCTAGACCAAAATTGTCATTTTTAAATGCTTATTTAATTTGGCGATTTTCCCACCTTTCAAATGTTTGTTACAATACAAATAAATAATACGATTTTTATTCTAGGAACTAATCTAGCATGAGCTACAAGCTAGACATTGAATTTTCCTAAACTTGAAGTGGTTGAATTATTAGGAGTACTTGAACTTCGCTTCATTAATCTATAAAAAAAGACATATGTCAAAATTAAATTAATAACTTCATATTCTAAAAGTAAATTTTTTGTATATAACATCCTTACATAATAAGTTCAATAGTACTAAACTATATATCATCATTGCATCTCTCTTTTGATAATACACATTACAAAAATCACTATTATACAAAATAAAAAAAGGAAATCATTGTTTAAGCATTTACAATTTCATTCCAGTATACTCTTATAAATCAAGGTATATCTAAATTTTCATTTTAATGTAATAATAAAGAAATCTAATTACCTTATGTTAACTTAAATATAATCAATAATAAATTAAATTACCTAAAGTATCTCTTTCCAATTTCCATGAACTATTTTATATTATATATTTAACTATCCACATGATAGGATAATGAAAGTGCATTTTTAAGTTTGCCATCATATTAGTAATATTCCTTTCTGATGTTTAATTTTGTATATTTGTAATGTTATTTTCTAATGACAATAATATAAAAATGCAAAAAAATAATTCAATAAACTCAAAATTTATCTTATTTTATGATTATTGGAATAAAAATAACATGAAAAATTAAATAAATAAGATTTCATCAATTCAAGTCCATGTCTTTATGAAGTGATTTCCAAAAATACTCATTAATAATATACATAAATTCAACATATTGTGTTTATAAAATCACCTTTGATCCTTACAAAATCATGTTAAAAAGATATATAACGAGTCAATGACATAAATGTTAGCTCAAGGTTTATGATTAACGATTTTGATGATAATTGTATAATATTTCAAAATTCAAATTGGATTTATTTCCTTTTATAATTAACGGTCTAATTATCACAAGGAAATAAAATCATAAGAAATATGTTTTCTTTTTTACAAGAACCTTCATTATGAACTTACTTATTAGAAATGGTTTATTTGAAAGGTTCCTACTAATTATGAAGGTTGTATATTAGCCCCATGATTACTGAAAGATTTTTGGAAAAGATGACATCGAAGTTATTCAGATTTAAATCCATCCAGTTAACAATAGATGCAAGTGAAGCAACGACTAGTTGAAGAAATTAAATATTTAAGGAAAAACAACAACACTTGTAAATGAACATACTCAAACTTTCGAAACATTTAAACAACATCTATATTCTTGAGAGATATATCATTTTTATTATGCCTTAGAAAGTGAAATTACTCTATCAAGGAGAATTTTCTATTTTTTTATGAGCTTTTAGAAGTTTGTTATACACTTCGACTGTGAAAGGTTAGAGAACCTTGAAAAATATGTACTCATGAGCTTGGAGAGGCTTGTTAAATTTAATAATTGGATTTTTATAGTGAAACACTTAAGTTGGATACTTAGACTTGGATTGTATACCGAACCAGTATGAATTGACCGTGTCCTTCTTCTCTCTCTCATTATCTTTTTTATTTCTATATTATGTTGTGTGCGTGTTCATTTCAACAAGAAGCTCCTTCATTTTTATAATAGGTCCCTTCTTCTTTAAACTTACTGATGGAGGTGGCTTCTGTTTTTAAATTGTTTTAATAGGATTCATTATTCAGTATGCTCCTTTCGTTTAAGCAAGGTCTTATTCCATAAAAGGCTCCTATTGCCTAACATACTCCTGTCGTTTAAAAGAATTTATCCTCTGACAAGCTCCTACTGTTTTTATTTATTAACTAGGATCTACTTATTATACAAATTGAAAGAACTTGAAAAATGTTTATAAGTCACACACAATTCACCTCCCTCTTGCATGTTTTTGCTTTATTAATAAATAATTTACAAAAACAAATTAAACTTTAATTGTTAAATTGTTACTTAAAATTAAAAGACAATGCTTGTATAATAACAACCTTAGTTTGTACTTTGTAAATGACAACACGTCATCACAAACTCACATATTCACAATTAACCCAACACCAACCAATAATCAACTAACACAAACTCATAATTCACAAATCAATTAACCAACATAAATTACAAAAAGGCAAAAGGCAAAAGGTCCCAAACAACACCACAACAGTTGAGTCAGCTGACGATGTGAGAAAATGATTAAGTAGTATCATACAGCAAAGGAGCTATAAATGGAGGAGGAGTAGGTAGGTAGCCCAAAGGAGCAGGCTTGGGAACCAAAGAGCATTATGGATCGTGGACTAGATTAGATCAAAGAACTATTGTGTCTAATTTCTATTGAATTTTGCTTATATTCACACCTTGATTTTGGTTAGTTTTTAATCCAATTTTGTGGTGAATTGAGTAAGAATGACGTGAATATTGCATGGATAAGAATGACATGAATATTGCATGGATTTAATTGGATTGTATTGTGAATGTTGCAATGGAAATCAGATGAATTTTGCATGAAAATGGGTGTGACAAGTTAATTGTATGTCACAAATTAAGGTCACACCTGTGACCATGTAAGTCAAGGGTGTGCAACCATGGTCACACTCGTGACCATGTGATTTACAGGGGTGACAAATATGGTCACACCTGTGACCACTTCATACACTCCTGTGACCCATTTTCCTTTAATTTATCAACTTGTTACATGTCATATACAGGAGGGACAACACGAAAACCCAAACCTAGACAACGCTATAAATAGAAAGGGTAGGAGGGTAACGGTGAAATCTTTCATTCCATTCTTCATTCTTCACTCAACAGACACCCGAGGCAAATGGAGAGAAAGAACTCGGAGAAAAGAGAAAGGAAGCAGAGACCAGTCGACTGAGTGGAAGAAGAGAGACACACAGTAGAGAGGGGAAGGCAATGCGAGCATCTGGGTGAGAATAAGCTGAAGCAGAAGGCAAGAGCTAATGCTGGAAGCTTGAGAGGGGCAAGAGGCCACCGCCTTCACACTCACCCGATCCTTGTTTGCTTATTATGTTCATTTATTGCCCTGTTTCTTGTTGTTACTTAACTTGTTTCTTTCATAGCTTAGCCGACTGTTGTTTGTTATCCTTTTATAGTTCATTCGACTATTTACTTGGTTTACTACTTAAATACTTCTCTTATACTGATAAAGATGGGAGTGAAGTATTTGAATATGCTGAATCTTGTTATTTTTGTGATGGTTTGATCTCTTTTTCTTAAGGATTAATTTAGTTATTTTAGTTCAATATGTTAGGGAGCCATGGGTCCATGCATCTCATACATGGCTATGCAATAGAAGCATTAGAATCAAAATTTCAACACCACGACATCCCCAGAAAATCCAAAATCCATATAAATGTATAAACAGAATGTAAGAACATGAAATTACAACATATTTACCTAGAAAATGCTCCTCCTTTCTTGAATCTTTTACTTGTTTAGATTGTAACAAACACCCAAACACCTTCAACAACTAGTGAAGAACACACTAAGATGAAGAAATATCATTATGTAAGGGTGGTTAAAGCACCAAACAATATGAATTTAGTAGATGCTCAATTGAGAATTAGATCATAAACACGTTACACACAATTAAACTCATGCAACAATTGCATAAAATTGTATGAACAAACCTCAAGATCACTCGTCTTAACTTCCAGAACTCTTCTGGATCCTTGGTCTCTCAATTAAGTGTGCTTTTTAGCTGAATTTAATGTGTAAACATAAGATTCATCTGGATTTTGTGAGAAACCAAACTATTTGATTGTCGCATCAAATCGGTAGATGCTTGCTTCAATCCGTAAATGAATTTATGAAGCTTGCATACCTTTCCGTCATCTTTGGATATGAAGCCCTCAGGTTGTATCATATACACATACTTGACTAGGTTTCCATTCAAGAAATCTGTCTTCACATCCATTTTCCAGAATTGATAATCATAATGAGCAATAATGGCTAGGAGTATTCTAATGGATTTAAGCATGGGTACGTGGCTAAATATCTCGTCATAGTCAACTCCTTGTCTTTGATGATAAATTTTAATGACTAGACTCGCTTTATAGGTAATCACATTACCATCCATGTCAATTTTTTTCTCGAAAATCCAATTGCACCCTATAGGTTTTATCCCTTCGGGTAGGTCAACCAAAATCCATACTTGGTTTTCAATCATGGAATTCATTTTAGACTTCATGGCTTGAAGCTATTTTTCAGATTCTAAACTCTTCAGAGCCTTTTGATAGGTTATAGGCTCATTGTCCCCTATAAGCAATACGTTATTATGTTCACTTACGAGAAATTTATATCTCTCTAAAACATTATGTATCCTACTTGACTTACGAACATTTTATGTGTCAAAAGGTTCAACTGTTGTTTTATCTCCATGAATAACAATCTCTGAGTTTAGGCAGTTGATCTGCATCTATTTGAGCTTTATGAACTTCAACAAGTTGAACTTTGCTCTCACTATCTTCTCTGAGAAGAAACTCTTTATCTAAAAAGACAACATGCTTTGAGACAAACACCTTTTACTATAAAGCATTGTAGAACTGATATCCAATTGTTTTCCTAGGATATCCACAAATAGACATTTATCAAATTTCGATTCAAGCTTGTCTAATTGAATCCACTACACGTAAGCGGGATAACTCCAAACTTTCATATAAAAAAGATTTATTAGTCCATATCTCATATGGAGTAACATCAACTGCTTTTGAAGGGATTCTATTTATCACATAAATAGCAGTCTCGAGTGCATAACTCTAAAAGGATTTCAGTAGATCTGCTAAGCCTATCATTGACCTTACCATGTCCAACAAGGTTCAGTTTCTCCTTTTAGCCACACCATTATATTGTGGTGTCTAAGGTGGAGTCCATTGGGATACAATCCCGTTATCCCTGAGATAACTTAAAAACTCCTCGTTCAGGTATTCAACACCTTGATATGATCAAAGTGTCTTAACATTTTTACCAAGCTATTTCTTTACATCATGTCTAAATTATTTAAACATTTCAAAGACTTGTATCTCATTAGATACACATACCCATATCGTGAATAATCATCAATAAAAGTAATGAAGTACATAAAACCACCTCTGGAATGAATGGACATCAGACCATAAACATCAGAATGTATTAGGTATACTAATCCATGCGTCTCTCACATATATGGCCAAGTCAACTATGTCATAAATAAGATGATTTTAAGTTATCTCGTTTTTGTCTTTTATTGTCCTTGATATTTAAAATTGGATTTCACATATCTATTATGTAAATACAATTACACAATGTAGCAGTACCATACAACATTTCATTCAACACAATTGAACAACCATTGCTTGAAAACGTTAAATAAAATCCCGTTTTATTAAGACATGAAACAAATACAATGTTCTTTGTCACAACAAGTACATAATAGTAATTATCCAAAATTAACTCTAGCCCAATAAAAAAATACAAAACATAGATTCTTATGGCTAATGCAACAAATCTTGTTCAATTTCCTACATGTAGGTTTATCTCTCCCTTCTTGAGCGGTCTACTATTGACAACGCATCATAACATCAGTCAAAGTAAAATAACTAGACTAATATTGTAGTAGTGGTCAGTCTAGGTCAATGCCATTTGGAGTGTTCGATTAGTCAATGAAATGAAATTAATTGATGTTTAGGTAAAGGGGGTTTTTGGATTTAATAAGAAAATAAAATAAAATAAACCTAATAAAAACAAATTAAATAAAACATGTAAAAAATGATAAAATTGGAGAATTCGGTAGGAATCCGATTTTTTGAGTCAATCTTGACCTATACCCTAATTAAGCATAATTCATTGATTTGTTGTTCTTTAACCTCTCTAAGCAATTATCGGTCGTACATTAATAACAAGCTATGTTAATCCCAATTTTTTCTTAAATCCTAGTTAATCATGAAGCACTCGTTAATTAACCCTAATTATCGGGAAACCTAAAATAAGCTCTCTAAGTTTATCCAGACAACCGCATTACGAATCAGAAAAATAGACTAATCTAGGCAATATCACAAGCTCGAATTATTTAACCTATATTTTGTTATCTCTACTGATTCAGAACCATTAATCGCTACACATGTTACATATTGCATTTAATTCTAACGATGGGTTTTCATAAAAAACGATTCAATAGAGCATTAAAATCATCATCATTCAAAACCCCAATTAATCCATATAAGATAACATAATCAATTCCTAATAAGAGAAAGAAACAACAAAATAATAAAAATATATACTTAACCCAGGTCGTCGGTGTCAATGTCGCCTTTAAACAGGTGTTCCGACACTTAGTCTTCCATGGGTTTATCCCAAGAAAATGCTTCAGCCCTCACGTTGAAACCCTAGCTGAAACCCCTTTCGCTATTCACTGCCGCAACCCTCTTCTTCTCTTCTCACGTTAAAGTTCCTCCCTGATTGTGCTTCAATTTGATGAATTAATGCAATGGACCCAAGCTACTGTACACGCTTCTTTCCTTTTGGGTTCTGCTGTAACCCTTTTCCCCTTACTGTGCTTGATGTGATAAATAACTTAAAGGTTTTTGTTCCACCATCACAATTCATGTAACTTTCACATAAACCCCCTATCACAACAAGATAGAGCTAATCCAACATTCTACTGCTCTCTAAGAGTAAGAAGCATGCCTATTAGTCTTAGACAACATAGTTCTAGGACTGACCTATATGAAAAACCGTGATTGGTGAAGGTACCAAACCTTAGGTAGCTGTTATCTATTGGATCTTTTCTAAGAAGGTGGTTAAGTCAAAGCGGAGAAAGAGACTAAGTCATTGGTCGTGCTGGGATTGATTTCGTATTTCCAACTACATAACACCGCTGTCAACCCTGTGGTCTATGTTAAGCACAAACTGTCTTTTGCTCTCCACCTTCTATCATTTTGGTGCTGGGTTTCTCTTCATGCGCTGTCGTTTTAGACAACCTCTTTGATGCAAAAAAAATTGAGAAATAAAAAATTATTATATTTTAATAAATAATTAATAATATTTTAATTAATTAATTACAATATTTTAATTAATGAATGAATTATATATTAATTAATTATATTGAAATTAATTAATTAATATTATTATTTTAATTAATTATATTTAAAAAAAGAGTCACTATTAAGGAATGAGTTTCATTCCTCCACTAAATGGAGGTTATAGAGGATTCCTCAAAAGTGAGATATCAAACTATTGCCCCTATAGTAATAATCAATAACCAACCACTTACTTTTAATTCCTTACCCATTAACTCCTTCCCAAACCCATCAACCAAGCACTCCCAAGTAAAATATATCTAAAGGTAAACTGAATACTATTCATGATCATGACAATCCACAACTTTACATATCATTTCATTTCTCCACCACTAATGTTCACATGCAAAATCATGAATCAAATGACTTTTGTTGTAATGTGGGCAAATGTACGTTGAGATATATTTAGGTCAAATAGCATGAAAGGCATTAAACTAGTTAAACAAAGCAACACTCATCAAAAAATGAATATCGTCAGCTATGACAAATGCAACATTTATATTTCACAACCTCATTTAACTCTCACACACCAACCACTTGTAGCATATACCAATATGAAAGAATCACTCATACAATTTATGCCAACAGTACATTGAAACCATAAGAGTGAACCTTCTAAGCCAACATCTACCTCATATTTAATATACTCAAATAACCCATTCATCACTACTTTAGGAGAATCCATTAGTCATAAACAACTTTTTAACACATATACACATGCTCCTAGATACATTTATTTAAACATTTTTATTTTTTTTCTTTTCTTTCTTTTTCATTTTCTTTTCTTTTCTTTTGTTTTTCTCTATTCTCTATTCTCTATTCTCTATTCTCTTTCTCTTTTCTTTCTTTCTTTTCCTTGTAAAAATTAAAATAAACTCCACCAACATAGGAATTTCAATGATAAGACATAACAAAATGTCCTAACATTATCCAACCCACACATATGTACACCCCCACACTTACAGTTTTGTACATCCACAAACTCACCAATCACAATTGTTCTACTAACTTTATGACTTGGGTAGGACATTTGGTTAAGTATAAAGCATGTAATGTGGTTGATACAAAAAGAAAGGCTAATAAGGCTCAAAGGAACTTATCAAAAAAGAAAAATCATATAATAGGTAGGCTATTTGGCTAACGTAGTTCAGAAAAGAAAATAATGCCTAATTCATATCCATGTTAATGCATGTGATAAAAATGTGATCTTAAATAGAAATTGAACGCAAAATCGAGATGTACATGTTATGAAGGTCACACATTATCAAAAGACAATAAGACTAATATGGATGTTTCAATCTAATAAGGCTCAAAATCTTACCTGCTTTGTCTACCACTAGTCACTACTCTTCTAAAGATAATGCATATTGATCAATCATAAGAGTTAAAAATCATTCTCTAATCATGACTATATAGTCCCAAAAGTAATAGAAAATGAGAAAATGTTTGTTTTGTTTGTTTTATTATTTCTCTCATTTTGATTGAAAACTTAAAAACAAGCAAAAATAAACCAACAAAGAAACACACATGCATAAAAAAATAAATGCGAGAATTCAAAAGCAAAGAAATTTACTTCCTTTAGGTGGTTGCCTCCTAACAAGCACCCTTGTTTAGGGTTGCTAGCTCAACTCCTTGTTTCCTCCACACGTGACAAAATTGTGATCTTCAGGTGTCACATGTGGCTCCTCCACGTGAGGTTCTTTCGGACAGGGCCTTGGTTAATAATCGTTCATGTCAAGCGTCTGCCCTATGTTCAGATTCTTCATCTCTACTAAGTCCTCACTCTTTTGAAATAATTCGAATGACTCTTCGCCTTTTTCTTCTTTGTTTAATTCTTTCAACCTACTAGGTAAAGGTGAAGGGTTAATGTTGAATATAATTATAGACTCAGGACCTACCTCTGAGCTAAATGATATGTCCTTTTTAGCTTCAAGCTCCTCCTTAACTTCTTCGACACAAGCAACTCCTTGAGGGTTGAGCTTAAAATTCTCAAGCTTCTCATCACTTTATAAAGTTTCCGTACAAGTATCCATTGGGTACTACTCAGGTTGATATGGTTGCATCTCTTTGCTTTGTGATGCTAGGCGATTGATAGCTTCCATCCATTGATCCGCCTAGCTTGTCAAGTTCTGGATTCTAGAACTTGTTTCCTGCTGGAATTGCAAAGTGTTAGCAACATACGCATTAACTAATTCTTCCAATGATGTACTTGAGTCTTAATACGAAATGCTTCCTGCAAACTATCATGGAAGTAATTCAACTGATTATCCCATCCATAACAAAAGTTAAGTTGATCAGTCCAAACATTGTTATAGAATTGAGAATATGAATTAAAGAAAAAATTTATTCCATCCATGATTTTTTTAATTTTTATAAAACACAAACACAAAATAAAATAAAGAAAGGATCACGAAATAACTAAAAAGAAATTAATCGTGAACAAATATATACAAAGCACCAATTAAAATCACAAACAAAAACTAAACACCGCTCTCCTAGGCAACGACACCAAAATTAGCAGTGCTTCGTAACGCTAGTCAAAATAAAATAACTAGACTACTACTGTAGTAGTGGTGAGTCTAGGTTGATCCCATAGGTAGTATTCGATCAACCTATGAAATGAAATTAATTGACGTTTAGGTAAAGGGGATTTTTGGGTTTAATAAGAAAATAAAATAAAATAAACTTAATGAAAACAAATTAAATAAAACATGCAAAAAATGATAAAAATGGAGAATTACGATGGGGATCTAGTTCTATGATTCAATCTCGACCTACACCCTAATTAAGCATAATTCATTAGTTTATTGTTCTTTTACCTCTCTTAGCAATTATCAGTCGTAGATTAACAACAAGCTCTGTTAATCCCAATTTTTCCTTAGATATTAGTTAATCACGAAGCGCTCGTTAATTAACCCTGGCTATTGAGAAACCTAGAATAAGCTCTCTAAGTTTATCCAGACAACCGCATTATGAATCAAAAAAACATACCAATCTAGGCAATAATCACACAAGCTTGGATTATTTAACTTATGTTATGTTTTCTCTGATGATTCGGAGCCATTAGTCGTTACACATAAATCAGAAATACAACGATTACGTATTGCATTTGATTCTAGCAATGGTTTTCATGAAAAACAATTCAATAAAGTATTAAAATCATCATCATTCAAATATCTAATCAATCTATACAAGATAACATAATCAATTTCTAATGAGAGAAAGAAACAACAAAAAAATAAAAAATACATCGAGTTGTCGACGTTGATGTTGTCTCTGAACTAGTGTCAGGACATTTAGCCTTCCATGGGTCTATCCCAAGAAAATGCTTCAGCCCCCACGTTGAAACCCTAGCCAAAACCCTTCGACTATTCCGTCTTCTTCTTTTCTCACGTTAATGCTCCTCTCTCACTGTGCTTTGATTTGACGAATTAATGCAATGGACCCAAGCTACCTTACACACTTCTTTCCTTTTTGGTTCTGTCGCAGCCCTCTTCCCCTCACTGTGCTCGATGTGAAAAATAAACTTAAGGGTTTTTGGTCCACCATTACTATTTATATAACTTTCACTTAACCTTCCAAACGCAACTCCTGTCTGCATTTAATGCAGTTGTGTTGGGACCCGATCCGGGAACCGGACCCCAACCGGAATCGAAAGCGAAACGAAAACATAAAGCGAAATCATATCGAGTCGGAATCGAAGCAGAAGCAAACCCGAAATTAACAAAGTGGATTCCGACATTCGAGGACAAAGAAAAGCAAAAATCGATCGCGCTGCTCCATTCATTTGGTTCTTCACATACATACTTATCCCATAATTCGTC
>JAOSBO010000007.1:26194082-26208476 GCA_027563915.1 Erythroxylum rotundifolium
TATGTTGAGCAATTATAGTTCAAGCATTTTATGTATTTTGGGATTTTGTGAAATATTGTATTATGACTCGGAATGCCAATTGAAGTTTGTAAAACTCTTAATTTATGATGTTAATGAAATATGGATTTGTGTATGGATTTGAAATGTGAATTTTTGTATGGATGAGGTTAAGTTGGAATTTAGTACACTTGAAGAAGTCATCCACTTGAGTTGATGAACTTTGAACATGAATTGTTGTTATATATATATACATACACATATAAGTGAGATATTATGTAAAAAGGAAAGATAGGGTTTCTGTGAATGACGAGGATTATTTGTAAGGGATGAGTCAAACGAGTAGAGATTCGGGAGTTAAGTGAAGTAAAGTTGGTAGTTGAATGAATATGCTTATGACTTTCCAAGTTGTACATTGCAAAGTTCCAGTTTTTCATATGGATAGAAATCTGTGTTTTGATTTTAAGGGAGAAAACTGTACTAATCTAGATAGAACTAGACAAAGTTGTCTAATGGAAAGTTATAATTTATCCTCTTAGCTTTCCAACGCTATAAAGTATGCAATTTTTGGATATCGGACTTGAAAGTTATGATTGTTACAATTAGTGATGAAGAATTTCATGATGAGTGTATATAGTTGATGGATTGTGTTTTTGGGATGATGACCAAACATGGATGATAAATTGATTGTAAGTGATATTGAGTTGAAATGGAAGTGAAAATGATGAGGAATATGAGTTAGGAATGATAGATATGTATAAGATGGGTCATAGGTAGCTTAAGGAGTTGGAAATGTGGAATTTGACCCTTAGTTGTCCGTTAAACGGACTTTAATGTCCGCTAAGCAGACCTTCTCGGGTCTGAAAATGTCCCAGACCAGTCAATGTCGTATGAAGGGACATGATGTTCATTAGGCGGACCTTCTCGGGACAGTTTTAAAAATGTGCAATTTTTGACTAAATAGCAAGAATCTCTCTTTGGGGTCTTCACGGAAGTTGTAGAACATGAATTACTCTTCAAAACCATGCTTGAATGACCACGATTCGACACTCATAATGAGAGTTATGCTAATTGTCCCAAATCATGTACATATGCAATTATGGACCCACCAATGCTTTTCTCTGATATATTTAGGCTTGAATGGAGATTGAAGTGTACTTAGTTTGATATGAAAATAAGAGATAAAAATGAGGGATTCATTTAGGGTGATGGTTGAGGATATAAGTATAAGAACGGATTGTTGTATCTCAAGTGTTCAAATTGTGGAAATTTTGGGATTTTATGAGAATGAAGACGAGCCTAAGTTGGCTAACACGGGTTCATGGAAATAACCCTCAAGGTAATACGCATGCTCACGTCTTATGATGACTTCGAACGTTGGGCTCTGGAGACGGGGTCCAACAGATGTGGTATCAAAGTAAGGAGAGGAAATCGATGAGGGTTAAGGAAATTCCATGAGAATACACTTACGTTTTATGATTTCACAAGAGTTGGGTTCTGGAAACGGGATCCAACAATGGAGGTAGCAACATCAGGAAACCTCCTATTTCGGGAAATATTTTTGTAGCCTTCTCTCTACGTCTCTCTTCCTTCTTTTCTTTCTCAATCTCTCAATAAGCTCTCTCTAGGTTTCTCCATGGTGGCTGATGCAAAAGCTCCTTCAACTTCTTTATCTTCTTCTTTATATACCTTTTATGTTCTTAGCAACCCTAGGATTTTTCCAGGGTCTGAAAAGTACAAAAACTCCCTTGAAACTTGACTTTTCTGGGTGTCTACACATCTACCTGATGTAGGCCATGATTGTGGGCCACACCTTAGCCTTCTGTCATGATCGTCGTATATGGGTCACAATTGTGTGCTGACTCCAATGCTTATGTCATGATCATGGCACGTTTTTTTAGCTGGAGTATCTCTAAAACTTCTCCATTCATTGTTATTGATCTTGAAACACTAACAAACATATCAAGGTAGCTCAAAAACATAATAATTAAACTAAAAGACTTGAGTAACCCATAGAAAACACTTACTCACAATTAATTAACAAACTAACACAATTCAAACCTAAACAAATACTAAATGATTAAGTTAACACATGAATACAGATCAAACTAAGCCCTAAAGCATGATGTAGTTCATAGTTATCACTTATCCTTTTAGAATAAGAAGGAGAAGAATTAGAGTGAAGAAGAGAAGATTTGGACAAGGTTTGGAGGAAGAACCTAGTGCCACGATGATAGAAGAATGGTAAAAGTGTCATGATCGTGGCTTAATTGGCAACAATCATGACAGAAGCTTGTTATACAAGTCACGATTGTGGTTTGTATGACAACTGCATGAGGAACGCTTTCGAACTCAACCTTTTAAGGTTATTTTGGACATTTTGGGTCAGATAAAACCTAGTTTTTACCCTAATTAGAAAAAGACTATAAAAGCATAAGAGAAGAGGGCTTTCGGGAGACAAGGAAAAGAGCACAAGGATGCTCTCACATATAGAGAGACCCATTAAAGGTTAACTTCTCGATGTCGATTTAGAGGCAACATCGTTGCCGACGATCCAGTTAAGTTTATTTCTCTGTATACTTTTTGTTTCCTTCTCTCTTTAGAAATTTCTTATGTTGTCCTATGATTAATGTTTGGGTGTTGCGTAAGAATGATTGAAAGCTCTATTTGATTATTTTTATGTAAGAATCCAATGTTAGAATCAAATATAATATCTAAGCATTGTTTTTTCGATTCATTTGTAGTGACTAATGGTTCGTAATAATTAGGGATAATGTAACCTACGTTAAATAATCTGAGTTTATGTGATTATTGTTTATATTAGTTTATTTTTCTCACTCGTAAGGCAGTTGCTCGATTAAACTTAGTGAATATCTCCTTGGTTATCTAATAGCTATGGTTAATTAACGAGCTCTCCTTAATTAAGAAGGACCTAAGGAAAAATCGGGATTAATAGAGCTTATTGTTAATGTACAACCCATTGTTCAATGAAATATGTCTAATTAGGCTGAGATTAAACTAAAAAACCAGGTCTCTACCGAATTCCCCAATATTATTATTTTTTAATGTTTTTTTATTTGTTTTCACTTGGTTAGTTTTACTTTTATTTTGTTATTAAACACCTCAACACTTAAATACCAATTATTTTCATAACAAAACCTAACTGAACACTCTCTGTGGGCTCAACCTATACTCACCACTACTATAGTAGTAGTATAGTAATTTTGGTGGCGTAACAACATACTGTTAGCTTCCATATATTTAATTTCTTTAAAGTAGCTTTTTTCTTACTCTTAAATACATTTGTCCATAACATCAATCTTTATGAAAGTGCTACTTTTGTTTTGGACTTTTCAAGGTTTTGTTCATATCGAAATCCACTTAATCTTCGCCAATCCAAAGTGTTAACTTACCTTAATGAACATCTAATAATGCTTTCTTGTGTTCATGAAGGGTCATCCAAGAATTAGAGGACAGTTCTTATCCTCTTGGAAATTTAAAATTACAAACTCCATAGGGATAATAAACTTGTCCACCTATATTAAGATATCCTCCACTAGTCTAAACGATCTCTAAATTGAATGACCAACTAGTTGAATTGAATTAGCATCAAAGATAGCTTTACCTCATTGAACCCACCCCAATTTCCTAAATTTTGACCAAGGCATAGGATTTATACTTGCTCCTAAGGTCACATAAACAATTTGTGAATTCAAATTCACCAACCACACAAGTGTGGTGAAACTCCCTGCATCCTTCAACTTGGAAGGCATATGACTACAAATTCTAGTTAATGTTACCATTTGGTTATCTTCCTAAGTCTGCTTCTTTGATAATATATCCTTCAACAATTTCACATACTTAGGCATGTGGTACAGCCTCAACAAAAGATAGATTAATTTGTAAAATCTTTAATTTGTCCACAAACTTTGCAAATTGTGAATCTAGTTTGCTCGTTTATAATTATTGATGGCATAGGATCTTAGGTGGATATAAGAGAGGGGAAACATAAGGAGGTACTCAGTCATATCTACATCATTCTTCTTTTATTGGTCTTTTTCTACTAAGTGGGTTGCAGCTTGTGTCTTTGTTAGTTGTTTAAGTTCCTTCCCATTTCTAAGTGTGATTGCCTTGATTTTCTCCTTTAGGTTTACTTTAGTATTACTTGAGAGACTCCCAACATTTCTTTTACACAATGTGTTCACCAGTTAACTTATTTGGACCTATAAATTATGAATGAAAGAGGCATGGTTTTTAGTTACTTTCTCTAACTTCCCTTCGAACCTTTTCTAGGCCTCATCCATGCTTATGATCTTCTTTTACAACCACTTAGGAGCTTCAACCATGGTCATAAGTTTGTCCATGATCTTGTCCAATTTAGATTTATTAGCATTGGAATTATTTTGTTGAAATCTAAGTGGCCCTTGATTTTGTATTTGGTTTCCCACGTTGTTTGACAAAGAAAATTTACGTGGCTCCTCCACCAAGGATTGCAAATGTCAACATAAGGATTGTTTCCTCCTCCTCGACCAAATGATGTCAACATATAGTTCAGTTGATCCATATCATTGTTTTGGATCAAGAAGCAATCAACGATGTTATGGTATTGTCTTCTCCCATAATTCAAATTTACGTTGAATTGCTTTAACTAGAGATGATGAAGAGGCTTTCATGCAACTGAGTTGTCTAATTAAATTATCAATCCTATCATGCATTTCTACTATCTAATTGAAAGAAATTACACCTTTCTAATCGCAAAAGGTTGTTTGATGTCTACATCTATCTAACATCCAAAAACAACTATTGTTTGTCATCTTTTCTAGCCAATCCTCTACTTCCTCAACTATCTTCCTCATTAGTGATCCTTTAGATGCTACATCGATGATGCCCCTTATGGATAGATTAACTCCATTATAGAAGGTTTACAATAGGAATTTGTTGTGTCTAGTTTATATTGCTTTTAAATGCCTTCATATCTTGATTTTGGTTACAAATTCTCATGATTTCATCTAAATGAGAGATAAATTGAATGAAAATGGTATGAATATTACATATATAGGAGATTAAATTATTTAAATTAATTCTTAAGAATTTTCCACTTTGATTAATCTATTCGCTTTGCTCCCAGTTGATTCCGTCTACTTTTCAATCTAATATTATGATTTCATTTAAAGCCTTTACTCAACATGTTGGGATAGGGTCTTTAGGATTGCATTTTTTTTTTGTTTAAGACTAATCTGAGTCGAACAATTTCACCTCTATGGGGGACGAGCCTGGGTAATCAACTACAAGAACCTTGTATACTTACGAGTAAGATAGCCTAGGTATTTTTAAAAATTATTTTGGATACAACAAGTTTTTGGCGTCATTGTCGGGGATATGTTTAGCGTTTGAACTTGAATTAATTTTGATTGGTTTTTTTAGATAAAATGATTTTGATTGTTTATGTGTATTCCCACATGCATGTTTTATTGTGTTATTTTGTTAACATATTTTGTTAGTTTTAGTTATTAATTTATTACATTTCGTAGTTAGTTTGTGCTAAAGAGGAGGTCTCTAGAAGTGAACTCATTTTTTTACGCTATGAAGGATATCTCTACATAATGAACCAGTTCACTTTATTGATAACGTATACCAAATACAAAGATCTCAAGGAGACTTTGAAGACAATCACGAGGGACCTAAGTGTGAAGATCAAGATGATAACCAAAAGATGGATGAAAGGAAATTAGTATGAAAGAGTACACCAGACCAGTGATCAGTACTACCACATCATGCATAAGTTTAGGAGAGGCAACTAGAAACTATGAATTGAAGAGCATCCACTATAATATGTTGCCATCATTCTATGGGGTTCCCAATAACCCTTCGAACTTCATTCAGAAATTCTACACTACTCTCTAAACCTTTCTATTGGATGGATTAAACAAAGATCAACTCAGAATGAGATGCTTCCTATACACATTGAAGAATTTAGCGAAGGCATGGTTGATGAGCCTTCCACCCAATTCATTGACTACATGGGAAGAGGTGTACAAAAAATTCATGGAAAAATTCTATTCACATCATAATTCTTCTGAGTTGTGGACAGAGATGGCTACCTTCACTTAGATGGAGGGAGAGCCATTCCATGAGGCATGGGAACACTTCACACTCTTACTTATTTAGTGTCCATACCATCATTTTCCACTCTGAAGTAAATCACACGTTAGTATAGACTTTACGTACAAGAAACTCGATACACACAAAGGGGGGTTCAATGGTGTATCCTTTTTTGTAAATATGAAAATCTTGTTAAGAACTTCTTTTTTCTATTAAGAAGATACCACTCAGATTATACGAAAATTATTACATAGTTAAATTGCAAAATAACTTTAATCTAATTGTTTAACAACAAAGTAAACTAAAGTAAAGGATAGAAAGTAAACACTAAGATTTTAAACTGATTCACCCCAAACCGTGGGCTACATCCAGTTATCAGAGTTCGTTTGAGTGTTTCACTATACTCCAAATAGTTACAAGTATTATGTTCTCTTCCAAAACCTCTTCAAGTCTCTTACACCAAGTATTCTTTCAGCTATCTTAGCCTCTTCAAGCTATCTGCCTTCTGTTTCTCTTACTAGAAAAAGATATTGTGAGCTATTGTTATAGAATGTTTAGCTCTCTCAGTATCGCAGTACAAAAATTCTCTTTTCTAAGTAAGCACTCAAAGATCACTGATTTCTCAAAGTTGTAAAACTCGTAAAGTTCACTATATTTTCGAAAGCTTCGACTATGACTAGTATTTATAGCCTCAGTCTCTAACTACTTCTTGATCTTTGATAAGTGCTTCTTAATTCTTGATAACCATCATTTAGTTGAGTTCTCTAACTAACTCCAACTAAGTGACCATCTGATGTGCTACTTTATCATCTTGCATCTGTATTATGTCTATGTTGACTTCATCTGCACACTTAACACACTTGTCAAAACATTCATTTGTTTCTAACATTATTATTACTTGATTGTCATCAAAATTGATCATCGCAAAGTCCTCTTGACTTAACACACTCCACATGAAAAACCAATATAGAGTGACGTAACAGTGTCAGTACACAGTGGACAATCTAGCAAGAGGACTTGTTGGAGCGAAGATAGCTGAAGAAACGTATGAAATCTTCAAAATGTTACGGCCCAATTCTATTAAAAAAATATAAGGGGGAGAAGAGTTGGAGTTCATTAAGTGAGCTTGAATCAAAAACTGGCTAAGCAGTTAGATGAGTTAATGATGCATGTAAAGGTGCTAACTACAAGACTACTATAAAACATTCCAAATCAAGAGGTATATGGAATTTGTGATCATAGAGATAACATTTGTTCTTATTCTTGCGAACCTTTTATAGATAGGGAAGAAAAAGCAAACTCACTTAACAATTTTCGACCAAAGGAGAGAAATGATCCTAATTCAAACACGTACAATCCTGGTTGGAGAATCCACCCTAATTTTTCGTGGCAAATCAACAACCCACCAGTGCAACCCCAAACATAGTACTAAAATTTTCAGAAGCCAAACTGTTTTCAAACGCAATCCTCAAATAAAAACCTACCAACAAAGCCTTCTTTGGAGGAAAGCCTGAATATGTTCATTTAAGTAATAACTTAGAATCAAGAAATGAAAAACAAGATTTTTGACTCCTTGGAAGCGTCTGTCAAGAGGATTGAGATTCATGTACGGAAACTTATCGCTCAAATGCATACTAATCAAAAGGGAAAGTTGCCTAGTTAACCTGAACAAGCCCAAGCAATTATTATTCTAAGAAGTCGTAAAATGATTGACTATCATGTTGAGTTTCCTGTTAAGTTGTATGATGTTGATAATCAAAATAAGGAGAGCATCATCAAAGAACAAGATGTGTGGAATGAGAAATGAAATGGGAGAAACTCTTCAAGTCACATTCAAAAGGGTGAACAACTTAAACATGACACTATGGACAATGAAGGAAAAAAACTACACAAGGTGATGGATCCTTATCAACCACCAATTCCATATCCAAGCTACATTAAGGAATTGAAACAAGATGAGAAATTTTTTATCTATATGGTATGCTTTCTAAGGTCAGTGATAATATGCCTTTGTTATATATGATTAGGAACATTTTAGCTTATATCAAGTTCTTCGAAGAACTAAGCACCAAGAAACAAAAGTTTGAGCCTAACAAAAAGGTGCTAGTTTTTGAAGTAGCAAGTGCAATTCTACAGTAACATTTCCCCCCAAACTAAAAGACCCAAGACATTTTATTGTGAAATCACCAAAGGGTAACGGTGATAAGGTTAAGGTTATACTTGATCTTGGAGAAAGCATAAAACTTATGCCTCACTTTATTTATAAGAAATTGGATTTATGATAGTTAAGACCTACAAACATGTGTTTCTAATTAGTTGATAGGTCAATTCGCTATCCAGAAGGAATAATGGAAGACGTGTTAGTGAAAGTTGTAGGATTGATTGTTCCTATAGACTTTGTTATCCTAGAAATGGGGGAAGTGAAGGAGAAAGAAAAAGAACACTCCATACTCCTATGGAGGCCTTTTATAGTCACCACTAATACTTTGATTGATGTGAAGAGTGAGAAATTGACCATGACAATCATGGGATAAGCAATAGAATTTTCAATCTTTAATGTTGAACCTATTCCTACTTCTATTGTTTTTTAAGATTGTTCCTTTTTTCATCAAGTTAATGCTGTCAATTTTGATTTTGCCTTACAGGAAAAAGAAGAAAAGAATTTGGACGAGGTTAAAGAGAGTGATGAATGCTTCCAATTGCTAGTCAATGTAACTGAGGGAGATGTTGGGAAATTCTTATAGAAAAGTCTCAATAAAGAAAAGAAAATAGTGGAATTACTCACTTTGAGCAATCCACCTTAAGCATAACAGTTGAGGTGTCTAACTAAAAGATAATAAAGATGTGCTAAATGGGAGGCAACCCATACAATTTTTGTTTTGTTTTTCAATTAGTTGTTTTTTATTTCTTTCTAGTAAAAATGAACTTAATATGTTTACTTTATGTGCATAAGCATACTTTTCCTCTCAGTTGTACACCACTCCTCAATGTAGTAAGTCTTACTTATTGCCATGCTTCACACCTCGTCGATACAGCCACCACCCGCACTTTTGTACCGTATTCTATCCTTATTCTTTTTATTATTTTTAATTCTTGTTAGTTTAATGTCTTGTAGCTTTAATGCTTGTCCCTGTTCATGTTATTTTGTGCTTTAGATCCCTCTTTTACATTTTTGTATCACTTTTTTACTTTATTGTTAGAGTTGCATGGTTATTAGATGAACTCGATCTAAATAAAAAATGCATAATATGAATGAATGAGTATACTTACATGATTAGGTTATTTGGCTTGGATTTTGATTAAAAGGACATTAGCGTATTGTGATAAATGAATGACACTTTTCATTTGGTAAAAATTTGAGCCTTTTTTAACTATTAAACACCAAATTCAAGTATTATTTGTTGAGAGTGTTCTTTTGTGATTGAGGAGCTCTAGAACTTGCTTATAAATACTGGTTGAGATCATATAATCTTATAAAATGATGAAGGTAATTAGGATTTACCCCTTTTGCTAAAAAAGTCAATATGATGTTACCTTTAGTGAACCCCCTTTGATCTGAACATGAAATCTTTTATTTCTTTAAACCTAAAATATGAACCTTGATCTTAATTGTTTATCCTATCCATTGTACCTACCATAAGGCAAGTTAAGCATTTGAATGTGTATGATTGGTTTTAGGAAATAATTGCTTGAACAAATGTGAATTGGCTTTTGAGTTAGAAATAGGTAGCATTGCAATATTTTGTATCTCTCCACCATATTTTTCTATTCTGGACTTATTCTTGTTCTAAATAAATAAATAAATAATATAGTAAAAAATAAAATCAAAAAAGAAAAAACTTAAAATTAAAAAAGAAAAAGAAATAAAAAAGGAAAGGAAGCTAGAGAAGATGACCAAAAAATAAAAAGAAGAGGAGAGAAGTAAAAATGGGAAATGTTAATTTTGTTAAATGAGACGAATGAATTGAGTGTTTTATGGTACATTGTTTTGTATTATTTTAAATGATTAATTTATGTTATGATTTTAAACTACGATTTTCCTTTTTCCTACCCTTAGCTTGATGCTATTAAAACTGAAATAAAGACATTCATATTGATGTTTATGTTTGATATGAGTGGTGGAGATCCAATTGGTAAGTAAGCTTATGGTAGATGCCTTACCTAAAATGAACATGAGTGAATAAATATCATACCTTTGAATGCTTAAGAGGATGGAGAGCATAGTGAGTGTCTATCACACTTATTGATGGTTCTTTTAATTGAAGTGCTTGTTGATTTTTTGCTAAATATGCGAAGAATTGCTTGTTCATGGAATATTATGAGTTCAAGTTCTTAGATTGTGTTTATTGAAATGTTCTTCGATGTCTTTGACAATTATTTGGGAAAATTTTTGTTTCCATTGTTTGTTCTCTTATAGTCTAGTGTTCTTTATTATGCTTAAGGACAAGCATAGTTTAAGTGTGGGGGAATTGTTGTTTCTAGTTTCTATTGCTTTTAATTGCCTTCATATCTTGATTTTGGTTACAAATTCTTATGATTTAATCCAAATGAGAGATAAATTGAATAAAAATGGTGAGAATATTGCATACATAGGAGATTAAATTAGTGAAATTAATTCTCAAGAGTTTTCCACATCGATTAATCTATTCACTTTGCTCCCAGTTGATTCCGTCTACTTTTCAATCTAATTTTGTGATTTCTTTTAAAGCCTTTATTTAACAAATAGGGATAGAGTGTTTAGGATTGCATCTATTTTTATTTTTGTTCATGATTAATTTGAGCAGACCAATTTCACCTTCATGGTAGAGGACCCCAGGTAATTAACTACAACTAGATCGTATACTTGTGAGTAGAATAGCCTAGGTATTTTTAGAATTTAGTTTTGGCATATTAGAATTCTCTAGGTAAATTATGATGAGGAGAAGACATCTCATTTGAAATCCTTGTAATACTCTCACGCTTCATAAAGTGCCTCCCCATCATTTTGTTGGAAATTCATGATAATTTTTATTAATTTGTTCATCTTTGTTAACAGGAAGTGCTTACTAAAAAATGCATGCACCAACTGCCCCAACATTGTGATGCTCATAGACTTTAAGGAATGATACCATGCTTTTCCTTTATCCGTTCAGGTAAAAATAAATAACGTCATGCTAACAGCGTCTTTTGATATATTATTATATCATAAGGTATCGTATATCTTCAAGAAGTTTACTAAATGTGTGTTAGGATCCTCATTCACTAACCTATAAAATTGTAATTTGGTCTACAGCATATTCAGAAACACTGGTTTAATTTCAATTGAGGTTCACATCGATGGTCGAGTGATGCCTTGTTGTGTAGCATTGAATCCTGTCTTTGTGAAATCTATAAGGGTTCGCTGCTGATTTCTTTGATTGCATTCTTCTACCATTTTTCTATTGATTTACGCTTGACATCTCGGTCTTTGAATTGCGTGTTCTTATCTCGTTATATCAAGTGCTAGAGTTTCTTTGATCTTGCTTAAAGTCTAAGTAACTCGTGTTTATAAAGCCTTATGGAAACAAGAAAGGCAAAAAATTCCTTAGAACGAAGGAATTCAACTACTCTTAAAACAATTTCCCGACAACGGTGCTAAAAACTTGTTAAGCAAGTTTTACATTTAATAAAACTCTCAATATCCATAAATATATGAATTGTAAACTTGTAGTATTGAAGGTGTAGATCCCATATGGAAATAGTTTAAACCAAGTGAACCTAACTTTGTATAAGGTAGTAAAATATGAATTGAATGAAAGTAAATAATAAAATTAAAGTAATTACATAAAATTAAGCAAATAATCAATTGACAATTGAGTTGCCACAATTATGTAAGGATGAACAATGATAAAGGCTTAGGATTTATTCTTTTAGTATTTTGTTCTCTTAACCACTATTGATTCAATTATGTGATGATCCTAGAATTTCTAAAGGATTGATTACTCCCTCCCAAGACCTAATCAATTAACCCTAATTGATTATGAAATTCTAGAATTTGCAACCTCTGGATTCACAAAAACTTCCTAATATTTCAACTAGCTTTGAAGTGATTTTAATCAATTAACCCTAATTGATTATGAAATTCTAGAATTTGCAACCTCTGGATTCACAAAAACTTCCTAATATTTCAACTAGTTTTGAAGTTATTTACTAAATAATTGAGTTCTCACACAAGATCTTTCTTGGTATGATTATCAATCTGATAATTATATGACTTATTGAATTGCTAACTCTCATTGTACAACCTAATTTGATTACTTTTGACTCACTTCTCTCAATTTTTTGATGAAGATTTGACATGCACAATTATCACCGCACCAAAATTTTGTATTGAATTCAATAATAAGGTCACAAAACAACTAAAGAACAAAAACATAAATAACATCTTAGAATCTAGTTTATACATCAAGTTAATGAAAATAACAAAAGGAAAGAAGGAAAAACTTGATTTGGAACTTGATCTAGAAATTTGAAAATCTTCGATGTTCTTCTTGATCCTCTTTGTTTAATCCAATTTTGCAAGATGGTGGCTACCTTTTTGGAGTGTTTTCACATTCTTAAATAGTCCTAGATGGTCTTGGGGGTGTAACTATGGTTTTTGCCCTTTGTTCGGTTCCTAAAATGCCCACAAACCCTAAAATAGATGAAAAAAGTCAAACCTGGGAAGCTTTTGACATGGTCATGCATCTGGTGTCACGATTGTGAAATTGCTCTTTTTCACATCCATTCATAAGAATTCATGATCATAACTTTAGGTATTTCTCTTATGCTCATGACCTTGCCCATACAGCTCCATACAAGTCCAAATCTTTTTTTCTTTACCTATCTGCATTCCAAAACTAACAAAACACTTCAAACTCCTCAAGAAATATATAATTAGGAATGAAAACATGCTCTGAGCCACATATACACTTAAAATTTAAGTAAGCACTCATAGTAACATAATTTTAAGCCTATGAATGTAACAATCATCTAAAAATCATCTATAAACACCTATAAAAATGTAGTCTAAACTGCTCTTATTAGGTGTATGGAGAGCAAAGTCAAGGTTTACACATCGACACACATCTTCCAAACAATAGCTACATCCATTGCAGAAAAGAGTAGTTATTTAAGCATAGGACTTTTAGTAACTTCTTTGGCTTAGTACCTGATGTTGCTGTTAATGGAACAACTCCTATCTTCCCTAAAATTTTTAATAATAGACACTTGAGGAGGGAAAAATGTTAGAGGCTTATGGTCTGGAACTTTGAGATCCAAGATTTAAATCTAAAATTAGATGTAGGACACGATAGGACAAGCAAGATCTAGCTGAACACTACCATAGCAAAATAAAGCGATAACATCAAGTGAAGAATGTGACGAAGAAGAAGAAGAAGGTTGGAAGATGGTGCTCAGTAAATTGGAAGAGAAGAAAAGGTGAAGGCATAATGGATGCTATAGAGGTATAGCTAAAGAAGGTAGCACCAACAGTGCTACCAAGCAAAGAAACTAATGAAGTATTTTGCAGTGTAAGGCATCCAAATCTATTCTCCGAAGTCATTACCATCACAATGCTCAAAAGTATTTTTTTCTTTTTCTTTCTACTTCTTTTATTTTTGTTGTTCAATTAGTTTTATTTTTTGATTGTGCTTTAGTTATGTGGTTTCTTTTCATATTGAGGACAATGTATTATTTAAATGTGTGCATGTATATATTTTTGCAATTTAATTTGTATATGACTTTGCATCTACATTGTGTATATTTTTTGCTTGTCTTAGTATTGTGTAATTTTTTTTTTCATGACATCTGCATTTTGTGCATATGTCAATGACATGAAATTAGAAGGAGTTAGCTTAACTATGTAAATAGTCATTTAAATTGTGAAAAAATATTAACTTATGAAATTGGTGTTTCAAGTGTCTTTGAAGTGAATATGCACGTTAATTAGAATATTGTACCTATTCTTTTATTTTAAGACACTTGTTTGGATGCAGTTATTGAAGTAAATCACACGTCAATAAGATACTTGTATACGATAAATTAGATACACAAGAAGGGGGTTGAATGGTGTATCCTTTTCGTAAATACAAATAATGAGAACTTCTTGAACTTGTTAAAAGATTATCGAAAATTACTACTATAGTCACGTTTAACAATAAAAGATAAACTGAAGTAAAAAGGTAAGAGTATAGACACTGCGATTTTACACTGGTTCACACCAAACCGTGGGCTACGTCCAGTCCTCAGAGTTCTTCTGAGTGTTCCACTATACTTCACAAAGATACAAGTATTCTT
>JAOSBO010000007.1:26245522-26256190 GCA_027563915.1 Erythroxylum rotundifolium
AATGGTTTGGTATTGTCTAGTCTGCTTTTCATTACTTTTTGACTTTTATACCGTCACAAAAGTCTTGGAAAGACGCGAAGGGCTATTTGAAAATAGAAAGTGTGTTTGCGTAACGTCTAATAAAAGAACTGAAAATGCCATGGAATTTCTCATCTAAAGAGCACAACAAACTCAATGTTTGGCCATAAAAAACAGGGAATTGGCATTAGTCTCTTTACTAATTTCGAGCTGCAATGATATAAACATGACGCCCACGAGGGCGTCAACTTCTTGTACGTCGTGTGCATACATTTTTTGAAACATTTTTAACTGTTTTAGTAGATGGAGATAGATTTTTTGAGAGCAAAATCGAAATATATATAGAGTTTTCGTTGAATTCTATGATAGTGATTATGAAAGAATTGAAGAAAAAGAAGGCAATTGGTATGAAATTGTATTGTATTGCTTGTATATTTTTTAATAGATTTACATGTATTTATATACATTTTCATATCTAATAATAACAAATAAGATATTGAAGATCAAATGAGATACACAAGATAAATCAAATGAGATACTAGATAAATACAAATCATATCTGAGTAAATGAGATTTTATGGAGATCTGAATATGTTTATTAGCCCCACTCAAGCTCACTGTGGGTAGAAACGGTGAGCTTGCTGCAAAGGCAATGAAAAGCAGATGAAGCTAATGCTTTAGTCATTATGTCTACAACTTGATCAAATGAAGAGATATGTAGAATATAAAGAACTTTGTTGGTCACCAGATCACGAAAAAAGTGGATGTCAATCTCCATATGTTTAATATGGGCATGAGCGATTAGATCAGCGACAAGGAAGGTGGCACCAAGAGTATCACACCAGAGTGTATGGGTAATGTCAGAGAAGTCGATTTCACTTAAAATGTATTTAAGCCAACATATTTCAGCAGCGGCACAAGCAATACTTCTGTCTTCAGTTTTAGTGCTTGATCTGGCAACAGTAAGTTGCTTCTTAGCACTCCAAGAGATGAAGTTGGAGCCAAAAAAAATGCAATAGTTGGAAGTTAAATGACGATCATTAGGACAGCTAGCCCAATTAACATCACAGTAGGTCTCTAAGGTAAGAGAAGAATTTCGGGTCAAATGTATACTTGAAGAAGGTGTGGATCGGAGGTAGCAAAGAATCCGTTTCACCGCGGTCCAGTGAATGTCGATCGGACATTGTAAAAACTGAGAAAATTTGTTTGCAGCAAATTAAATGTCAAGACGAGTAAGACAAAGATATTGTAGAGCACTAACAGTACTTTGATATTCAGTAGGATTGGAAAGAGGAATGTCATGATTTTTTGAAAGAAGAAGAGTGGGTGTGATTGGTGTGGGTATAGGTTTGGTGTGATCTAGACAAGTGCGATGTAGAAGGTCTTTGGTTATTTAGTTTGGTTGAGTAAAAGATCATTTGTTGTGGGGGTAGCTTCAATACCAAAGAAATAATAGATGGGTCCTAAGTCTTTGATAGAAAAGGAAGGGTTAAGATCTTGAATAAGGGTGGTGATGAATGAAGGTAAAGAACCTATAATCAAGATATCATCAACATATACTAAAAGAAAGGTAGTAGTGGCGGGAGTATTGTGAACAAAAAGTGACGTGTCAGATTTAGTGGGGACGAAGTGAAGTTCATGAAGTTTCTAATTGAGGCGATGGAACCAAGCACAGAAGACCTGTTTGAGACCATAGAGAGCTTTGTGAAGGTGACTTACATAAGAAGGATGATGTGGATTTGTGAAGCCAAGAGGTTGAGTCATAAAGACTGGTTCTTGAACAGTGCCATTAAGAAAGGCATTGTTGACGTCGAGTTAATGAATAAGCCAATTTTTGGAGAGGGCAATGGTAAGGATGAGACGGATGGTAGTGGGTTTAACGACTGGGCTAAAAGTATTTGTATAGTCTATCCCAGGAGTCTTATGATGGCCTTTGGTAACAAGACAAGCTTTATAGCAATCAAGAGTGCCATAGAACTTTGTTTTATTTGAAAGACCCATTTACAACTAACAAGATTGGCAATTGGTGGCGGAGGGACAAGAGTTTGTGTTATTGCGATGAAGAGCTATGAACTCGTCAAGCATGACCTAGCACCAATAGGAATACTTGTTTGCTTAAGTGAAAGAAGTGGGATCAGGATTATTAAGATTCTGTGTGTGGGTAGAGTAAGTGACATAATCAGAGAAAGTATGATGAATACGAGTTTGATCACGATTACGAGTGACCATAGGATGATATGGGAGTGCAGGTGGAGAGGAAAGAGGTGGTGAGGGAGATGAGATTGTAAGTGAAGGTATAAGTAGGGGTAAGGAAATGATGGAGGATGGGGGAATTGAGACAGGAGAGGGAGAGGAACAAGTATAGGTAAAGTCAATTTCAACAAAACGAACATGACAAGAAATATATATTTTAAAGTTAATAGGGTCAAGACAGCGATAACCTTTGTAATTAGGAGAATACCTAAGAAAGAAACATTTTGTAGACTTTGGTTCAAGTTTGTTTGAACATGCGGACCTAATGAAGGGAAAGCAGGTACACCCAAAGACCCCAAGGTTAGAGAGTTTGGGCTTTGTGAGAAAAAGAATTTCACGAGGGGATTTGTTATGGAGAACAAGAGTTTGTAAGAGATTATGAGGTAGGCAGCTGTAAAGAATGCTTCATATCAAAAGGTTTTAGGAACTGAAGCATGAATAAGAAGTGTGAGACCAGTTTCAGTAAGGTGATGAATTTTACGTTCGATAATCCCATTTTGTTATGGGGTATGAGGACAAGAAATATGATAAGTAATGTCATCAGTTATAAGAAAATTAACGAACAAACCTTTGACAAGTTCAGCAGCTCCATCGCACTGAAAATTTTTTATAGAGGTTGAAAAAAGATTTTCAAATTGAGCTTTGAATGTTTGAAAGCAAGAAATGGCTTGAGATTTGTGGGTTAAAGGATAGATCCATGTGTATCGACTGCAATCATTAAGAAAAATAATGAAATAATGAAAGCTAAAGAAGGAAAGGGATGGAGATGGCCCCTAAATATCGCAATGGATAAGTTGCAGTGGTTTATTTGAAACACGAGAAGATAAGTGAAATGAAAGACGAGTACTTTTTCCTTGAAGACAAGAAGTACTATGTTTTATTACAAGCGACTTTATATTTAAAAAAGGGGACAACCTAGAGATTGTAGCAGGACAAGGATGACCAAGACGTTGATGCCATAATTGAAGTAGAGTAAAGCCGGTGTGGAGAGCAATCAGATTTGTCAAATTGACTGGAATCTTCAAAGGGTAAAGATTATTGTGGATGGTACCCTCGAGAAGTGGTGCCTGATGTGGAGATCCTTCACAATATAACCAAAAGGATTAAATTCAATGAGACAGGAATTATCCTTAACAAATTTAGCAACAGAAAGTAGATTGGCAGTAAGATTAGGAACAACTAAAATATCATTAAGGTGACGAGATCTAATGGGAGTAGAGAATATGAGGTTACTGGTAGAGGAAATAGGAAGAGTTTGTCCATTATCGACAATCACTGAATTTGGACCAATGTATGGTGTTGAGGATTCGACAAGTTGAGGGTCAGGAGTTACGTAAGTTATAACACCAGTGTCAGGTAGCCATTATGCAAGAGTGTTGGAAGTGACAGTTGAAGGATCAGACAATTTGGTAATGTTGAAGGCAGTGAAAGCAGTGGATAAATGATTAGGGTCTGTGTAGGTCGGAAGTGGACAATTTTGAGATTTAGAGTATCGAAAACGACAATGTGTAGCAATATGACCCCATTTCCAACAAATTTGGCATTAAAGGGAAGGTTTATTGGGCCTAAAATGGGATTGGGTTTGGTTATAAGAAAAGGTTTGGTTGTGATGTTGGTGGGGGTTGAATGGGTCTGGGCTTTGAGACATGGAGATTAAAAGAAGCTGGCCCATTATATTGATGCTCAAAGGTTGATGGCCCATTCGGCCTAGGTCCATGTCCAGTAGGGTAAGTAGTGTTTGTCCCGCGTCCACCTCGCCTGTGTTTGAAGCCACTGCATCTGAAGGTAGAAGGAGAAGAAGAATGTCCAGACAACGAAGCAATGTGAGCAATGTCCAACAGTGGGGAGGAGTGGAATGAGAGGAGTCGCTGCTCGTAGATGAGAAGCTTTGCCTGAAGTTCTCCAAAGGAGATGCTGAATTTGCGATGCTCCACCGTCGTGATAAAGGATTCAAATCTACAAGGAGACCATTCAAAGTGAAAAGGATAAGATCAGAATATGAGATTTTATCACTTATAGCCGTTAGCTTATCCGTCGTAGTTAAGATAGTCGCAAGATATTCAGTGATTGACATTTGTCCCTTTCTGTAATGGTAGTTTGTGTCGAAGCAGAGAACGATCGGAGCTAGATTGTTGCATGAAGTGTTGCTCGAGGTTGAGCTACAGGTTACAGGCTGTGGTGCATCCAACGACAAGGTGGGCAATAGAGTTGGACAAAGAGGCGGTGAGAAAATTGTAGACAAGGCGACCAAATTTTTTCCATTTGAGATGTTCTGAAGATTCGACATCTGGAGTGACAGGAGGTTGTAGAACAAATCCATCAATGTAGCCAATAAGGTCAAAGGTGACAAGAATGGCATATATTTGGTTATGCCAAATGAAGTAATTTGAAGAATCTAATTTTATGGTTACGAAGTTTGTGTTATGATTAAATGGTAATGTGGGAGAAGTAAGGTCAGTCATTGATCAATTTTGTTTGTGATGTACTGCTTTTGTATGCAAGGTAGATGTTTGAGAAAATGTTTTGTGTGATGGTTTCTGCTGTTCGATATATATAGTAGGTGTTTGAAGAAAATACTAAGTAAAGGTAGCGTTTGCAAAAATAATATGTCTTGTGTTTGTGTGTTGGTTAGATGTGGTTGAATGTAAATCAAATAGGTGTATGTAGCTAAAAAATGTATAGGTTCTAATACCATGAAAGAATAGAAGAAGAAGAAGGCAATTGACATGAAATTGTATTGTATTGCCTGCATATTTATGAATAGTTTGACATGTATTTATATACATTTTCGTATCTAATAATAACAAATAAGATATTGAAGATCAAATGAGATACACAAGATAAATCAAATGAGATAGTAGATAAATACAAATCATATATATCCAGGTGAGATTTTATGGAGATCTGGATATGTTTATCAGATTCTGCTATTCTAAAAAAATATGCTAGACGAGCTCAACTAGCTAAAATGTTTGAATTTGATCGAATTATTTTAAAATTCAATAGTATTTTTCGTAGAAGTCCAAAGGATTAATTTGCTTTTGGATATGCTTTCGTTTGCTTTCCTGTTCTTCTTCAGACACATTTGGCGCGGAGCTCAAGCCTTATTAAGAGATGATTTTGTTGGTATTTATTCAGATTTAGATACCCAAGTAAATTTTGGAACATTCCAAAAAAAATTGAAAATCCAACTACAAGAAAAGAAGTAGTGTGGTATAACATTGACATAAATAGTATATTTTGTAATTGTAATTGACTAGGGTGATTTTGATATATTTGGCAAATGGGGTAAGATTGAATTCGTTACTTAACTTTGGTCATTATTAAAATACTTTGTAAATGTAATTATTAATATATGATTAGTTAAAGATAAAAATATGTTATGTCTATTAATACCAGTTAAATTGATTTCATTAATTGTTTCTTAACCTTTATTTAATTAGTTACTTACAATTAGTTTGTCAAATAGACATATTTGAAATGTATGGTTTACATGTTATTTTGAGCATTAGTGGTTGGATTCCAATTGTAACTCCGTGATTCCACTAATATACTTTATAATTTTGATAAGATGATAGTGAAAATGTGTTTTACCTATTAATATTAGTTAAATCAAATTTCTCACTTAATTTTATGTTAAATATATTTATTTGAAGTATGTAATTAATGTACACACTCCATAGTTTATCTATTCTCGATATAATAACAATAATTGCGTATTCTTTTTTTTAAATAATAGAAATTAAGTAATAACTATTCAAATCTATTCAGATCTTAATTAATTATAAGATAAATGCTTTTTGGTATGCAATGTCAAAGTTAAACAAGTAAAAAATAATTTTGTTTTATTGAAGTTGGTTTGATTTCATTCATGGTTTTTTAATGAATTTTAATTTTAATTTTTCGATTTTTAGAATTAAAAAAATTAGATTGTTAATATTAATATAGTTATATTTTTATTATCGGTAATAATTAAATATTAAATAAAAATTTTAATACTTAATATTTAATTACTAATAATAATTAAATATTAAATATTTAATTATTGCAATGTTGGAAACAAATTACATTAAGACCTCGTGTTCCATCATTGCTTTAAGCATCATCCAGCGTGTTTAAATAAAACTCGAGACTGCTTCTTTTGATAATTAATAAAATAGAAATTTTAATAAATATTTTTAATACACTCTTTTACAGATTTATTATTATGTTATCATACCTCAAAGTGGTTCATATTAGTGATTAGTTTATTCAACATAACCAATCACACATGCAACTGAAGTTGATTAGTTTGTGTTAGTTGTCACCAATATACAATTAAATAGAGAAGAATTGCCCCTACTTTCTTTGTGTTAGAAAGAAAGTTGAGACCTTTCTCTCGTAAGTACTGTTCCCTTCAATTCCCAGAATTCCACATTCTTCGCAGACACACAAAACACCCAGCAATCCAAACTCATATTATTCCGTGCAACACATGCAGTCCGGGAACGAACCAATGGCTTCGGATGAACAATCCCCAAAGAAAGTTCGTATAAGGAGTAGGGATGAAGACCCCCCACCAATTCGCAAACTTACTTACAGTGCCGCATTAGGAAGTGCTCTATAGGGTGGGTCAGTTCATGAAGAATTGGTCTGGCCAGTAGAACCACCCATCGACATTGAGGAAGGAGATATCTGCATTCGAATTGACCAACACGTCGCAGGCATCACTTTTTCCCAATCCTTTCAAGCAAAATTGGGCAATCAATGGACGAATGCAGTAGTAGTCAAATTGTTAGATGGTGTATAGGCTATCAGCTTATCAGCCAACGCCTGCGCTCCTTTTGGCAACCTTAGGGACCTATGAAGATCATTGATTTAGAGTTTGATTTTTACCTGGTAAATTTCAGACTTGAAGTTGGTTATTTCAAATCGCTAACTCAGGGATCATTGATCATTTTTGGGCAGGTACTATCGGTCCAACGGTGGTGGCCCTCCTTCCCCCCAACACAGGGTGTTATCCCCAGAGCGGTCGTCTAGATTCATCTACTGGAGCTCCCAATTGTACGCTATCACGCCAAAATCGTTGAGGCATTGGGCAGCATTATTGGCCAACCTGTCAAAATTGACGAAGCTACCATCTCCGCACAGCGTGGTAAATTCGCCCGTATTGCCATTGAGTTGGATCTGCATCAACCACTTCGGCCTACCGTGGAATTAGATGGCGAGACCATTCACGTGGTGTACAAAGGTCTCTCGCAGATTTGCTACCGCTGTCGAGTGGTAGGACACAAGGTAGGGAGCTGCCCGACGTTGCCACTCACAGCCGAAACCCCCCCTCCCGCCCCCTCGCGACTCCTCAGTCCCACCACCGTGATGCTGACCAGGTTGACACTTCATCGCAGGGAGGCGGTTCAGCTCCGCAGACGAATGGTATGGGCAGACCCCCAGGATCTGTGAGGTGAAAGGAGACGAAGCCTGACTTTGGCACGCGGATCAAAGTTCAACGACCCTCTCCGCGTCACGTCTAGCAACTGGTGCCTATGACCCCTATGCGTCCAACCGTTACCAAAGGTACGACTGGTGGCTCCAGATTTGCTCTAACCACTCACACAGACGAATGCGAGCAGCGCCCCATGCCTCGCGCCGCTACCTCCGCTACCTCGAGACCACCTGCACCTTGTCAGCCCAGTGATGGGTTTGAGTCCGCTGGGCCTAGGATAAATGCTAGACTTGAGTTTCAGGCCACTGGGCCCAGGCTCAAGTCCAACCGAAAAGGCAAATCTGTGGCCCTTTTGGCTACAACACCCACTAGCCTGGCCCATCCTAACTTACGAAACTCGGGCCAACTCACCCTAACCCAACTTTAACCTACTACCACCGAACACCATAAAGCTGTGACTATCAACTCACACCAGGAAGTCCTAGGTGACTAGGTCCTTGCAGGACAGGACTTAGCTGGGATAGACCAAGAGCGACCCATGGATGGAATTGAGGAGATTGTGGCAATTAGCAAAACCCTCAGAATTGATTCCCACTTACCCCCTCTAAACCCCCAAACAGTGGGGACAACAACTCTGAAATGATGGAATGCTCGGTTGACCTGCGGCTCGTCGAAGGGATTGTACCACAAACTCAAGCAAGAGACTTGAACATGATATCATCCGCGATTCCGGATACCCCGAGAGCTGAGGAGCCCTAAATTTCTGGTTGTCTATGTCTTTTCTCATCTGGAATTGTCAAGGGGCCAGAGGCAAATGGCTCCAAACACCCTTATGTAACTATATTCGGCAATATCAACTAGGGTTAGTAGTTTTTGTCGAAACCCGTATTAGTGGTCGAAGAGCTAGCACTGTCGTAAAGCAATTGGGTTTTGACTACTCTTTCCAGGTCGAAGCCAAAGGCTTCTTTGGAGGGATTTAGATTTTATGGAAAAAGGATTTTGACGTTCAAATCAAGGTCACTCACAAACAACTGATTCATGCTGTTATTAACTATGATTCCTACTCCTTCGAATTTTCAGCTATTTACGCCAGTCCTCACAAACCAAACCAAAAAATTTCTGTGGGCCCTGTTATGGGAGATTGGGTACGCAGTCACCCATCCCTGGATCATAGATGGGGATTTTAATGCGAAGTTACTGATTGGCGATAAAAGGGGGGGGGGGTCTCAGACTTCTTCGGTGGTTTATAAGGCCTTCCGTGAGTGGTTTCACGATAGTGGACTCCATGACTTGGGCTATGTTGGATCCTGCTTTACCTGAAAATGAGGTCATGTCCAAGCTAGACTTGACAGAGTCCTAGGATCGTCCGAGTGGTTGGAAGTTTTCCCACATACGATACACCACCACTTTCCCTTCTTAGGCTCCGATCATAGACCCATGCTAGTTCATTTCCTCCGCCAGAATTGGTGCCCCTAAGGACAAGCCCCGTTCCATTTCCAATCCGCTTGGTTAGCCCACGCCAATTTTACTACCATGGCTGAGGACCATTGGTTACCACAAGCTGAGATGTTTACCAAATCTTTATCAGAATTTTCCAACCTACTTATGGCATGGAATAAACGGGTCTTTGGGAACATTTTTCACTGTAAACGAAGACTTATGGCTCGGCTTGATGGAATCCAACATAAATTGCACAATGATGCGTCTGACTCGTTATTAGCCCTGAAGGATAAGCTTAGTGGAGAATTAGGTCAAGTGTTGTGTGAAGAGGAGCTCTACTGACATCAAAAAGCCCAGTGTGCTTGGCTAGCACAAGGGAAACGAAATACTCGTTACTAGCATATAGTGACTATGACCAAACGGCAGAAGCTTTCATTAGTAAGATTATTTGATCATAATGATCAGGAGATCACTGATGACGACCAATTGCGTATTCTGGCATGCAACTACTTTGCCCAACTGTACACAGCAGAAGATAATCAGTCGTAGAGGGTTTCCATATTCGGAGACTTCCCTCGCTTAACAGCGGCGCAAATTACGACTTTGGAGGAACCGATCCATGAGTGAAATCCAAACCGCCCTTTTTGAGATGAACCGTAATAAAGCTCTGGGGTTCCGATGGTTTTACAACATTATTTTTCCAATCACAATGGGAAAAAGTGGGCTTGACGATAACCTCTTTCATACAGAAAATTTTCAGGGGAGAGGTTTGGGAGCGGGACCTGAATCACACTATACTTGTCCTCATTCCAAAAGTATCGTCCCCACAGTATATTACTCAGTTTAGGTCAATTAGTCTACGCACTGTACTATATAAGATTATCTCCAAAGTCATAGTCAAATGTCTGAAACCACTCCTCTCACACCTAGTGGCAAATACCCAGTGTAATTTCATTCCCGACCGGTAAATTATCGATAATATTATCATTTCTCAGGAAATCATTCATTCAATGCGCAAGAAGAAGGGTAAGAATGAGTATTTTGCTCTAAAGATGGACCTAGAAAAAGCTTATGATCATCTACACTGGACTTTCATTAATGATACTCTCCAGGTTATTGGAATTCCCCAACAATTGCTCCGTACCATAATGCAATGCATTACTACGGCCTCCATGCAAGTTGCATGGCAAGATCAACTATCTGGCCCTTTTACACCTTCAAGAGGTATCCGCCAAGGAGACCCGCTGTCGCCATACATTTTCGTCCTCTGTCTGGAACGGCTTGGCCACCTTATAACCTAAGCATTGCGGCAAGGTCAGTGGAAACCGTTTAAATGGCGTGGCTCTAGGACATCCATATCCCATCTTTTTTTTTATGACCTTGTTCTGTTTGGTGAAGCCACAGAGGATCAGGTGGAGGGGATTTCGTCTATTTTAGACACCTTTGGTGCATCTTCTGGACAGAAAGTGAATTACCATAAGTTTCGTATTTACTTTTCCCAAAATGTGCTGTCGGACCACGCGCGCAGACTTAGC
>JAOSBO010000007.1:26344607-26358686 GCA_027563915.1 Erythroxylum rotundifolium
TCTCTTATCGTAGAATATGTACCGGAATGACCTATGGGTGTTCCGGTGGGTACTCTACGGTAAGGGGGCGCTACACTCTATGCGCATATGGGTCAACTTATGGAGAAGATGAAACTAGCCAAGCCTATTGGAGGAGAGCTAGTTGGATCACAACCCAAATTGATCCACTAGTCTCAAATCCTTAGACCAGATTCAATTAGGACATGAATACCATTGTGTTGGGCAATTCTTCGTCATTTCAAGCCGAAGAGGAGGCTTGCTTATGACCCGACTTGGTGCCTCAATAAGACCAGACCTTTAGGCACATGCTTATGATCTATTTTGAACTTATTTATATTTTGGGCTTCCATCTATTTTAAGCCCAAGTCTTTTAGCATTAAGCCTAGGTATAAATACTTATGCTTTAGGATTTTGGAAGACAACTTTTGATCATATTGTTTCATGTGTGTCGTCGGCCATATTGAGAAAACCCTCTTGTTCTTTTCAACTTAGGAATTGAACATCACTTATCAATTGAATCAAATTGTGGCGTGATTTTGATCCTAAACAACTTTCTTGGTTTGTTCTTTACCTGTTATCTAGGTTGCTCGAGACAAGTTCTTCATGAGGTTTAGAAGGTAAATTTGAAACCCTGTGTATCAGATTTACTTTTAGTTAACTCGAATCTATGCTCTTCTGCTTTCCTTGAATCCTAACTTTTTAATCTTTCAATTCCGTGGTGTGCATTAGTTGGTATCAGAGCATTGGAGTAGAGGAGAATTCTTATTCAACTATATAGAAATTCAAGAAACCACTACCCATCACCATCCAATTATCGTCGGTTTATTAATTCAAGTGTGAATCAACTTCGGCCTAGGGTTTCAATCTTTCTTCTTGTTCTTATTTTGGATAGGGTTTTCAATTATTCTTTTTATTTCTTTTGTTTAAATTTTCGGCAGATATTTAAGAAAAAGTCCAAAAAAAGGGTCTGAAAAAATTTCAAAAAAAAATTTGAAAAAATTTCAGAAAAATTTTCTGAAAAAAATTTGTTTCGTCATATTTGTACTTGCTAGTGGGTTCAAAATTTTCACACCCTTTTGATTCTTTTGATCGATTGAGAATTGGTTCTGAGTGGTGAATTGAATTTCAGAGGGGATTAAGTGGTAAAAGACAATAGTGTGTGAGCTTATTTGAGGGAGTCATTGCCATGACTTAAACACAAGGGGAGTGACATCATTTGAGTGAAACACATTAGGTAGTGTGTGAGGTTGTTTATTACTAACCTTGTTTTGCAGGTCTATTATTTTATTTACAATTTCACAGGGAGGTAGTAATGATGACAACCAAGGGGGAGATATAAATATTGCTTTCACTTTGAGAGTCATGCAGCAACAATTTGAGAGGTTCAATGTAGCTTTAACTGAGATTAAGGGACAGATGGATGAGCTCAGACAAGGGAGACGTGAGGAGCCTCAGGAGAGGCATGCAGGTGTACGTCAACAATAACCACCACCTCAATATGAGCCAGAAAAGGACTACTTTGAGGAGGAGGAGGAGGAGTTTAAGGCACGCAAACCTAGGAGAGCTCAGAGAGTTGAGCCATTTAACTGGAGAGAAGGAGACCTTAAATCCATTAAGATGTAGATCCCAGCCTTCAAGGAAAGGAATGATGCAGAGGCTTACTTGGAGTGGGAAAGGAAGGTGGACTTGATTTTTAAATGCCACAATTTTTCTTCGGATTATTGATCTGAGACTACTAGAATGCTTTACTAATCCCAGTTTTCCCTTAGGTCATGTTTAATCAAGATACGATCGTTAATTAAACTTAACTATCGAATAACCTAGCATACGATCTCTAGATTCAATTTGGCAGCCACTTTACGAGTTGGAAAACGATCAATATAGGCAGTAACCTCACATGTTTGGGTTATCTAACCTAAGTTATGTTGCTCCTAACCATTAATGATCATTAGATGTTACTCACAAACATTAAAAGTAATGATTACGGATTACATTCAATGTTTTAGCAATAGGTTCGAAATAAAACAATCAAAATAACGCATTAAGATCATTCATCCCAAAACTCAATCAAATCAACACCAACAACACAACAATTAAAAAAAATTCAACCTTAAAGTGATAAAAATAACTTAACCGTGACTTGGCGTTGATATTCTCATAGAATCGGCATCAGGAAGCTAGCCTTCCATCTTCATTTTCATGCTCTAAGCATGAACCATCTTCTCCATGCTTCGGTGGTGAAAAACGATGGAAAGCCTAGCCCTCCACTCCATTCCACGCTACTGCTCTCTTCTCCCTTTGCAACTACTTTATTCCACGCTACTGCTCTCTTTTCCCTTTACCACTGTTCATGTGATGTGACAAATAAATATTTATGGTCCACTTTCACTTTTCACGTGTGTTTAAAACACTCTCTACCACTAGCTCTCTCCTCTCTTCTCCTCACTACGTTAAAACTGAAGTAGCCTCCACTCAGCTTTTCTTCACTCTCTCAGCTTCGGTTCTCACCATTCCAGCCCCCATACTCCTCATTTATTTCATCATCCTAACGTCTTTACAACTCTCTTCTGACTATTGCTCTAAGACTACTAGAACGCTTTACTAATCCCTTTTTCCCTTAGCTCATGTTTAATCAAGATACAATCGTTAATTAAACATAACTACCGAATGACCTAGCATACGATCTCTAGATTCAATTTGGCAGCCGCTTTACGAGTTGAAAAATGATCAATATAGGCAGTAACCTAACATATTTGGGTTATCTAACCTAAGTTATGTTGTTCCTAACGATTAATGATCATTAGATGTTACTTACAAACATCAAAAGTAACGATTACGGATTAAATTCAATGTTTTAGCAATAGGTTCGAAATAAAACAATCAAAATAACACATTAAGATCATTCATCCTAAAACTCAATCAAATCAACACCAACAGCACAACAATTAAAAAAATCAACCGTAAAGTGATAAAAATAGCTTAACCGTGACTTGGCGTTGATATTCTCATCGAACCGGCATCGGGAAGCTAGCCTTTCATCTTCATTTTTATGCTCCAAACATGAACCATCTTCTTCATGCTTTGATGGTGAAAAATGAAGGAAAACATAGCCCTTCACTCTATTCCACGCTACTGCTCTCTTCTTTCTTTGCAACTACTTTATTCCACGCTACTTCTCTCTTCTCCCTTTACTATTGTTCATGTGATTTGTGGTTCACTTTCACTGTTCACGTGTGTTAAAAACACTCTCTAATGCTAGCTCTCTCTTTTCTTCTCCTCATTATGTTAAAACTGAAGTAGCCTCCACTCACGTTTTCTTCACTCTCTCAGCTTCAGTTCTCACCATTCCAGCCCCCACACTCCTCATTTTTTTCTTCAAGATGCAGCAACCTTTCCACTCTCTTTTTATGATAAAAACTAGCTTCAAATCAGTGGCGAGATGGCTTAACCGAGCAAGTGATCCAACTACTACCTCTACTTTGGTCTTCACCTTATTTAAGTTGTCCCTTCTTTTCTTCTCCACTTCAGTCGTCTTACAGTCGACATTTCCTCCCTCTTTCTCTTATTTTGTAGCCCTCTTCCAAACTCATAAGGCAGCTAGGTTAAAGTTTTTTAATAAAATGGACAGATGTTACGTTTTTAATTCAGCCTCCCATTCCAACTCTTCCATGTTTTTATTTTACCACCTTTTTGTAACACTCACACACTCATGTTCTTTTGCTCAGCCCAACACCTCAATATCTTTTTTTAAACATAGAATAATAGCTATAACTCACGTGATATACATTCAACTCATGTAATCCATGAAGCCACGAGTAAGAGTCCTCCAAATTTGTAGCTGTCCAATTATTGTTTTGTTATCCCAATTTTTCCATGCTACAGTCGACACCGTTTTAGCTTTGTCCTCTTGCCAGCCATCTTCATGTCACACTTCTTTATTTTTCCAACCCCTCTTCATGTCACACATATGTATTCTTTATGCCTTAAATGTTAGTGGAATTAAAATACTTTATAGCCATAAGTTGCAATGTAGTATTCTTCTTTGTGTTTCCAGTATATGTCTCATCTTTCTTGGCATTTAATTGTTTTCTCTTGCTTTCAATCTTCTTCTTCTCCATGCTTAATGAATCAATAGAATATGGAAATTGAGAAGATGGTTTCAATGGACATGCTTTCATGTCGCTTTCGTTCCTTTGCTTTCGAAATATATCTAAGATCAAATATGAGTTAAAGTGAGCATTTCTAAGGCATTAATCTCTAAGTGTAGTATATCAAATGAATCAACATTTAAACACATATCAACTTCCCCTACAATTAGCTTTTGATGGTCCTTAGGCAAATTGTCAAAATCAAGATCACAAACCAAAACTTTTATTCATTTTCCATATTTATTAAGAATACATCATAAGTAAAGATGAATGAATTTCAAAACCTATAGCAAACACTCAACATTCAAGTTTATATTTCTATGGGTACACTCAAACACCATTCATGATCATAACACTCCATAACTTTACATATCATTTCATTTCTCTATCACTAAAAGTCAAATGCATAATCATAAATTAAAGGACTTTTCTAGGGTTGTAATATGGGTAAGGATGAGGTGGGATATATTTTGGATAATTTACCATAAAGGCCATCAAGCTAGTGAAGTAAAAGTAACACTTAATGAGATATCAAACGTGCAAGTTAACATTCATTCAAAACTAGGTATCGTCAGCCATAGAGAATGCAACAGTTATGTTTCACAATTCAATTTAGCTCTCACACCATAAGCCACATTAACATAACACAAAAAGTGCACATATGAAACATCTGCCTCATTTGCAATATATTCAAACACCTCATCAATACAACTTAAGTAGGATTAACTATTAATGAACAAATTTTCACATCAATTATATTTCCTCCTTAATACTTTTTATTCCAACTCACTTCTTTTTTTTCCTTTCTTTCTCTCTTTTTTTTCTTTTTCCTCATTTCTTTTTTTTTACAATAGTAGATGTGATAAAAGTTACATCAACATAGTATTCATAACATGGAATTTTAACAAATATAACCAACCCACGTGTATGTATAACCTCACACTTAGGCTTTTGTACAATCACATTCATCAAGAGTTAATAAATGCTCCACTAGCTTTAAGACTAGGGTAGGTCATTTGGTTATGAGCATGTGATGTGGTTTACACAAAAGAAAAGGATAATAAAGCTTAAAGGGGGTTAGCAAAGGAAAATTCACATAGTTGGGTAGCCATTTGGCTAATATAGCTCGTGGTAAACAAAGAATGCCCAATCATTTTCATAAAAATGCATGTGATAAAATTGTGGTCTCAAATAGAAAATCAACGCAAAGTAAGGATGTATATGTCATGAGGTCACACATAACAAACAGAACAGTGAGACTGATATAAATGTGTCAGTCTAATATGACTCAAAACTTCACTAGTTTTTATCTACCACTAGTCACCACTCTTCTAAGAATAATGTACATTAACAAACCACAAGAGAAAAAGTACATGCCAAATTTTTCTATGGAATTTACTAATCAATTTATACTATAATTATGACTAAATAATCTTTAAAGCAATAGAAAATAAGAAATTTTTTTTGTTTATTTGATTTTGAAAATTGCCTAATTCACATAAACTATAATTAAGCTAAAAAACGTGCATAAAAACTAATATGTCCTACCCCATACTTAAAATTTACATTGTCCTCAATGTAAAATTAAATGCAAGAAATGAAGCAGTTAACAAAAATAGGAAATGCAAAAATGTAAAAGACAAAAGGTGAATCCCCTTAGGTTGCCTCCCAAATAGCGCCTTTTTTTAACGTCGTCGGCTCGACCTCCAGTTGCGCGCATCAAGTGATTCTAGTCACATCCTCCAACATCAAAACCTCCAAATCCTCCGTTTGGAAGCCCTTATAATATGACTTCAATCAATGACCATTCACTCTGAATGTCTTGTCAGTTTTGAGGCTTCGTATCTCTACTGCACCAAAAGGAAAGACATTAGTGGTAACAAACAGATCAACCCAACAAGAACATAACTTACCTGGAAAGAGTTTGAGTTTGGAATGATATAGTAACACTTTTTGGCCCACCAAAAAGCTTTTTCTCGAAATCATCTTATCAAGAACAGCTTTCATCATCTCTCTATATGTCACTGCACTTTGATATGACTCATTCCTCATCTCTTCTAACTCTTGAAGCTGTAACTTCCTATACACTTCTGCATCATCCAAGTGCATGTTGCTTCTTTTGATAGCCCAATATGCCTAATGTTGTAATTCCACAGGAAGATGACATGACTTTCCAAACACTAGCCTATACAGAGACATTCCAGTTGGTGTTTTGTAAGTCATCTTGTAGGCCCATAATGCGTCTTCCAATCTTACACTCCAATCTTTCCTATTGAGTTACACAATTTTCTCCAAGATCAACTTGATTTCTCGATTTGAGACTTCAGCTTGCCCGTTAGTTTGGGGATGGTAAGCAGTAGAAACTTTGTGCGTGATGTGATATTTTCTGAACATTGCTTCCGTCATCGTGTTGCAAAAGTGGGTTCCTTTATCGCCAACGATGGCTTTTGATATCCCGAACTTGGAAAGAATGTTAGCCTTAACAAAATTTGCAATAACCTTGGCATTGTTAGTCCTAGCGGCTTTGGCTTACACCCATTTAGAAACATGATCAACCGCATGCAATATATAAGTAAAGCCAAAAGGCGGAGGGAAAGATCCCATAAAATCAATGCCCCAAATGTCAAAATTTTCACAAAAAAGTGAAGGAGTTTGCAGAAATTGATCTTTACGGGACAAGTTACTTGACCATTGGCATTTATCATAGGATTTGTAGAAGGTATATGCATCTTTGAACAATGCTGGCTAGTAGAAGTAGCTCTCCAAAACTTTATAAGCTATCCTTTTTCACACCAAAATGTCCTCCGTAAGTGTATGAATGACAGAAGGCTAAAATTGATGATGATTCATTTTCTGGTGCACACCTCCTGATAAATTGATCTGCACAGTGCCTCTAAAGATATGGGTCATCCTATATGTACTACTTCACTTCACTTTGTAGCTTATCCCTCTAAGCCTTTGACAAACCAACCGGTAATTCATTATAACTAAAAAAATTGACAATGTCGACATGCTATAGGGGTGTCACATTAGCATAAAATAATTTGCTCATCTGAAAAGGTTTCTCGTAGAAGAATATCATCTTCTTCCTTTATCAAATAATTGAGATGGTCCGTCACCACGTTTTTGCCCCCTTCTTATCTCTGATCTCCAAGTTGAATTCTTGAAGGAGGAAAATCCATCTGATTAGCATCAATTTTGCTTATTTCTTTGTAAGAAAATATCGTAAAGCTGCATGGTCAGAATAAACAATCACTTTAGCACCAAGAAAATACAATCGAAATTTTTCCAAAGAAAAAACCACAAATTACAGTTCTTTTTAAATATTGGAATAATTCAATTGAGCTGGGTTTAGAATCTTTGAAGCATAGTAGATGACATGCAAAGCTTTTCCCACTCTTTGTCCTAGAACCGCCCCCATTGCATAATCGCTTGCATCACACATGATCTCGAAGGGGAGGATCCAATCTGACAGTTGAATCATCGATGGGGATGTCAGAAGCTTCTTAAGTTTGTTGAATGCTTCTTTGCACTTTTTGTCGAACTCAAAAGAGACATCTTGTTGAAGAAGCTTGCATAGTGGTGCGACTATCTTTGAAAAGTCCTTAGTAAACCTTCGATAAAAACCTACATGTCTAAGAAAAGAATGCACTTGCCTCACAGTAGAAGGGTAAGGTAAAGAAGACTTAAGATCAACTTTGAACTTGTCTACTTCAATACACTCAGCAAATATCACATGATCCACCATAAAATGACATTTTCCCTAGTTCAACACAAGGTTAGTTTGTATACATTGTTCCAAGATAATGGCAAGATTCTCAAGACATTCATCAAAAGAAAATCCATACACACTAAAATTATCCATAAATACCTCAATAATCTTCTCAACATATTCAGAAAAAATGCTTACCATACACCTTTGGAATATTACGTGTGCATTACATAATCCGAATGGCATCGTTCGGTAGGCAAGCGTATCGAATTGGGATGTAAATGTGGTATTCTCCTGATCTTCTAGTGCGATCGAGATCTGAAGATAACCTGAAAAGTCATCTAAAAAGCAATAATAGTTATAACCAGCCAATCTCTCAAGCATTTGATTAATAAAAGGAAGGGGAAAGTAGTCTTTACGAGTAGCATAATTTAACTTTCTATAATCAATGCATACTTTCCATCTGGTTCTCACTCAGGTGGGAACCAACTCACCTTCCTGGTTTGTCACAACGGTAATTCCAAACTTCTTTGGAACCACCTAGACAGGACTTACCCACTTACTATTGAAAATCGAGTACATAACTTTGACATTAAGAAGCTTCAACACCTCCTTCTTCACAACTTCCATCATATATGGGAGGACTTATCCCCTGAATATCTACAATAGTCCACTCGATAGCCTTCTTATGCTCCCTTAACATTTGAACCAACCTCTCCTCTTGATTTGAAGTCAACTCTGCTGAAATGATAACCGGGAGAGTCTGCTTATCTCCTAAATAGGCATACTTCATATGTATAAGGAGCGGCTTCAATTCCAATTCTAGTGCTTACACATTAGAAGGTAACAACTTTTGGTGAGCTTCAAGTAGTTGTATAAAAGCGAAATCAAACCTTTTTGAAGAGCTTTCCAATGAAACCAAGGCGGTTGTCATTTTCACAAGTTGTTCTCCCATCTCAACATCAATGTTGGTTTCTACTTCCATATCCTCAGTTAAAACCATTTCCAAATGATCCCTGCAACTTAATTTAAACATTTCCTGCACCAAAGGATCAATCACATCAACAGAAAAAATATAATGATCATTATGAGGATGTTTCATGGCGTCAAAAATATTGAAATGAATCACTTTCCCATCAAATTCCGTGTTATTTATTTTTATAATTTTTAAAAAAAGAGTGAATATATACTTTTAGCTTATTTATAATCAATAGTAACTCATCATAACATGTTGGGTTAGATGGGTACAATTGCAACCCTAGAATGTTGTAAGTTTCTCCAATGAAATAAATTTCATCAAGCGGCCAAAACAAAGTAATTATGCAAAGATAAGTTATTAAACCAATCCATTTTAATTTCACAACAAAAGATACATTTTTAATATGTACACTCAGCTTATAATATAATATATCGAGGCAAAATTGTTTTATACAGAACTCAGGAAGCCTACTTTTTGATTCAAAAAACTGTTGTTAGCTATTAAATTACTATGTAGAAATGCATTAAATTCTATAGTTAACTTTGTGAATCAAAATATCATTTATACAACAATGTGTAAATATATGTTCTTTTCTTTACCTGCAAAACCATCTTCAGATTTTAGTAACTTAAAGTGATCAATCATATATCTTACTTTTCAATATAGAAAGACGCTTATCTCACCAAAATTATTTGATTTTAGTGGAAATCGAAGAGATGATGATCCCCTCACTTTAAGCTCACCAAGGGGTTTGGTTGGTTTTTGACTAAGTGGAAGAGTATTACCTTGATACATAGTTGGCGGTGCAAGCTTTAGCTGAGGCATGTTTTTCATTTGAATGAATCATTGCTCCTTCTAAAGATTAGACAACATCTCAAACTGGCGAGAAGGCAATTGCATATACAACATGTTAGACCTTTAGGGGCATAACCATGAGATATCCCCTCCTTAAGTAGGCTCGTGGCATAGAATCCTTTATCAATGATCTAATAATATCTTTGTTCAAATGAAAAAAGAATATGAATCAAACTAGTTGATAATAGTGTCATATTCAATAAGTGAAGCTGATGGGGATAAAGGAGAGAGACAACAAAAAGTAACAAAAAAAGAAGTCATTAAACAGTGTCATGCAGAGAGCAAAGCTAGTAACTAAACCACATGTTAAAACTATTAATGAGTACCATAATTCCTCTTTCAAATCCATAATTTCCTAGCATCCCTAATATGGTAATTTTAAAACCTTCAAGTTCTTGGTTGCCATCATCAGAAAGGAGCTTTGACGTAAAAGTTAGAAGACAAACGTAACCTATTATTCCCTTAACAATCTTTTTGATGAACTAAGAGAACAACTTCATCAACACACGTGCACCTTTATAGGATATGGAGATTTTCCACCTTATTACATACACATCATCATCATTCCTAGTACTTTGATTTTCTAATACCATCCCAAAACCATTATTCACTTCATATGCCCCTTCATTGTCATAAGATTCCATCAGAGGCCCACATAATCTGTAACAAAGCCAATGATTTGCCAAAAAAACTCTATATCCAAGTCTAACCAGATGTAATATTCGTATAGCCTCAAAATATTCTTTAAATTCCCACATCATTTATGGCAATTAAATCAAGAACGGTTTTGAAATAGCATATTTAATTCCTGACCTTTTGGTACTAGAACAGTGATAACTTCTTCTAGAAAACTCCAAACGACCTGACACCTTCACCATTAGATTCTACATTTCAAGGGCTACAAAATTGATAGGTCATTTGTCTAGAATGGTTATTATTTGCCTTTTCAAATTCCTGTTCAAAATCACCTTAAATTTTGTCACGAATTTGATGGCTATAATAATACATCTATTCTCTCTCTTCATTTGTTAAAATAAATTCTTTTGGGCTTGGGCTATAAATAAATTTATAGTTCATGAAATTTTTATTATCCTCATAATATACATTTCAAATAAATTTATTTCCCGTATAGGTTGTCATGTCATGTGACAATATTTTAACATATACCTTTATTTCATCAACATGAAATCTTGTATACTGAAAATATATTTTCTTATTTCCCGTTCAGTTGGTATGACCTATATCGAGGACCTATGTTGTGTTGACAATGATATATAACATTTTATTTCATAAACTATAAGCAGTATTCTATCTATATATTACAGCTGCCCAACAACATAGATGTTTAGTAAACCTTTTACGTAACACGATCCTTCTATTAATGTTATCATTAACATTACTTGTGTCCATTCCTTGCCTTATGATATTATGATTAATATATAAAGTAGGACTATGTCATCTTTGTATTATAATCGTTTCTTGGTCTCCATTAAGTAAATTATAAATTATAACTGTACCTTAATTATATTAGACCCTTTTATAATTCTACTTTACTAAGGGGCCGATAAAATATCATTACTCATTATTAATGAGTGGCAATAATGCTATTTACATGTACCTTTTCCCGCACAAGTTATATATCAAGAACTATTATTTTTATCACCACTTTTTATAAACAGCTTTTAATGATAATTATGTTATAAATTCCTTATGTGAAAAAAGATATATGTATCAATCTTGGAATCAAAGACATGATAAAAACATTAACGACACAAACACAATCCATATAATGTTTTAACTATTAGTTCTGTTCAATATATGAAACCTTTTATATATTCACGTTATTAAATGATAATCCTTTATCAACATTTTCGGAACTACAACATACTTTTAATCAACATGACCGTCTTATATGGCATATTAGTGTTCCTACTAATATACAAGACCTGTGAACATTTTAGAATTGAATATTCATATTATTTAGAGTTCAAGACCAAGTGCATCTTCTTGAACACTTCTAAATAAATATAAAACTCATGGAAAAAAATATAAATAACATTCAATTCATAAATATAACATATAAAAGTAGTCATCTTAGATAACTTTTAGAACACAAATCTAACAAAGCAAACATTGCAACTTTTTGCAAACAACACTTATAAAAACTCAACAATAATTATTCAGAAATTAAATAACTAGCAACCCAAGCCAATTGGTTGAAAATATTTGGGAATGTTTCTGAATATAAAAGCGGAAAATAATCGAGATTTGTGTATTAATAAGATCATTCACATTACTGAAATAAGATTTTTGTCACAAAAAAATCTCAATAAAACCAACTATCGTGCATTACTGAACACTGAACCTATCACACGAGATACGAAAACCTCAATTATCTCCCTCATGTCAAGACCAAAGCACGAGAATTTACTCCAAAAAAGCTTTAGAATGTCCTATTTTCTTCTTTCTAGAGTTAAAACTTATTTGTTACCAATGTAATAAATCTAGAAAAATTTAAAAACTCACTTTATGAATTCCTCAGATCCAAAAACTGACCTAAAATAACCCGAGGTATCTTTATAGGAATTCTGCACACGTCTTACGCTTGCCACGCTCCCATCTAGTGCATGCCCCATGTGAGCCAACACGTGACAGCACCTCGGCCAAGCACGCGTTCGCCAGCTGTCTGGCATGTATCACCTCAGTGGTGATACTGTGTGGGCCCATCACTTTCTCTCTCCTCGCTAAAGTCATATGAATTTCAATGAGTTTCAAGGGTGATTTTTCGCTCTCCAAGTCTAGTTTTCAACATGTTTTTCAACGTCAACCACTTATGGCACAAATTCAAGCATCAGTATGCAAGAAAAAACTAAAAAACGGAAATTTATTTTATCAAACCCTTATGGAGAAAAACAAAAAAATCTTCATTTTTAACCACCCAATCACATAAAGGCTTTGATAGCACGTGTAATACATAACTTTATTCTCTGGAACCTTTAATGAGAAAAACAAAAAAATCTTCATTTTTATCCACCCGATCACATAACTGCCTTAATACCATGTGTAATATGTTACGTATTTTGGATCAAACGTAAAACGAAAATAACAAAGAAATGTAGAAATACCTTATTTCGGTTATATAAGTTTCAAAGGAGCTTTCTGAAACCAAAATGAGCATGAATCCACCGGCACCTTCGCGAGATCTGCTTACCATGACACATTAAAGCCTTTATGTAGCTTTTTGAATATGTGAATCTAAAAATGGGTCAGAGTAACCATTCATTCAAGATTTCTATTAGCAGTCACAGGAGATCTAAACCTTCCATATATAACATCCATATCTAGCTTGCCCATTACATGTTTGATACTGAGTCTAGTTCATACTAATCGGAGACTATTTTCCTCCTAAACTTCAACCTTATTAACCTACATCCTTTATTGAGCCACATTTTTTATCTTTTTCCGGATGAAATACGATTAGCTTAGCCGATAAGTTATTATAACTGTTAAAATAAAATTAAGTGTTCTCCATCAAATGAGAAAATATCTAACAAATGAGTCGTTCAATGCTTTGTCTTTTGTGAGGTATGATATGTATGATTTCTCAGGACATGCTCAAGCAATTGGCTCTGGCTCGAGGCATGGAATGCTTGCACTTTAACGGTCACGGGATTATCCAAACCCTCGTAATGATCACTCCGGTAATTAAGAGAGAACTTGCTATTTACAAGGTTTTGGCCACTTATTAGCTCAAGAATGTCATTTACGGACGATCCTCGTTAGTTAAGGTAATTAACATTTTCATTATAAGGATCTTCTTCTGATCTTTCACCTAAATTTAGCGTACTCCATCCCTGTCAATTGAACAATAAAAGCTCATCAGAACCAAAACTACATTTCAAAGAACCGAATTTTGGAGTAGAAGCGAGCAAAACCCCCCTTTCCAGCATTTGTCCGAACAAAACTATGGATTTTTTAGGGGATTAATTCTGAGCGAAGGCTGTAAGCATGACATTGAATCTCGCCCAATCTAGACAGTTGCAGTTTCAGAAAATTGGAAAGCCGTAGTTCATGGCGGCGGACAGTTTCGGAGGTCACAGTCTCAAAATGGCGGCTGGTTTTGAGGAGGCGGATATGCATTATGGAATCTTTTAAGGTTAGGGTTTTAGGGTTGTCTGGGAATTGGGAGATGATGGGCACGGATGTTGGAATTTTGGCGGGAAGATTGGGAGATGAGGATGTTGATTTTTTTAGGCTGGAGCATAAGAAGAGAGAAGAAAAAGAAAGGCTATTGTCGTAGAACACCATATATTTTATTGATAGCAACATAGCTCATTATATAGAGCTTGAATGTAACATAAAATCTTAGATATATGCTAAAGATC
>JAOSBO010000007.1:26477144-26489025 GCA_027563915.1 Erythroxylum rotundifolium
TGTTTCCTTGTGGAGGAGATCCAGTATAGCCGACGGGGAGAAGAAGTAAAACACATGTATAAAAGGAAAAGAGTTCAAAATTATTTTTTTTCATATTTATTAAATAGTAAAATAATTACATAAAAAAGAGTATGAACTAAAAATCGAGTTATTATCATAATAAATTAAAAATAAAATATTTGAACACCATTTTTTAAAATTCAAAGTAGTATTATAAAATTATTGAATAAATTTTAGAATATTCTTTTTACATTTAACTCTGTAACACCTAATGTATCAACTAACAAGTTCATGATACATGTAAGAGGACTAGTTTACAAAGTGGGTTCAATGGATCCAGGCCGTGATTAGTATGTTTATTTGTTTGTAAATAATTGTATTATTGTAAAAATGATAAAGTTCATAAATTCAAATTAATATATTAACCAAAACACCACCATCGCGTCTACATACTTAACTATACTGATAAAAGCTCTACTGATATAAGCTCAACCAAACAGGCACTAAAGCTCGGGAATCACTACCAACATTTAATCACCTCAAGGCTAGGTGTTCACCATTCAGTCTACATGAGTATTCGTGGTAAGATTGCTTCATTTTTCATCTTAAAATTCATTTCTTCTCAATTGTCCCTGTTGCATGTCTCACCAAACAAAATGATCTGTTGCTAGATTTTTCGAGTTTGATATCATCATCAGCTGCATTCCTTGACATGGCAAGGATCCACCTGCTTCTCGGTCATCGTATATAATTTAACCTCGCAATTGGTTAGCACATGCATGACGTAATGTTAATTTGTAGTTTAGATATTATGATAATTTAACCTCGCAATTGATTAGCACATGCATGATCTAAGGTTAACTTGTAGTTTAGATATTATGATAATTTAACCCCGCAATTGGTTAGATATTATGACCTTTCTTGGACTGTTCTTATCTCCGCTTGCTATACCCGATCTGAGTCACCTGTCTCTGGTCCTTAACTGGATCCTCCTAAGATCTCTGAAGGAATTAATCCTCTAAGCTTCAGCAATTGTCGGATTACAGCCATTAGCACCCTTATTTACCATTAATTGTTATTTGATCCACCGCTCCAGTTCTGTCAACACTTGCTTGATATCCTTATCTGCTACTTCAAAATACCTGTTGTTCCTTTCTTTTCACATTTTGTATGCTATTATTGTATACTCAATTGTATCTTCTTTAGAAGCATTCATTAAAGTGCATAACCAATCTATAAACTCAAAACAGTTAATTTATCCTTGTCAATTTGACAATACTCCCAACACTTGTCTCCGTATCACCTGATGTTATGTTTATTTATTGGTGCCACTAATGTCATTCCTATTAATAATCCCAGAGCGTAATTAAAGGGTGAGAGAAGGGTTTTATCTAAATTGTTAATTGAAAAAGCTTTTCTAACGGCCATTGCTGACAAGTTTTGTCATTTATCAAATAATTTATTTAAAACACGTAGTTTTATTTGACTTTTAGATTAGACCATCACTTTTTATACTCCGGAAAGCTCTCAGCTTGAACGAAAGTCCAAATTTTCAATCTAAATATCTTGTAGATATCAACCACAATGGTTAATTAAACAAAACGCAACTTGGCTAGTTAAGGCTTTTTACTAAAGTAAACAGATATTTCATAGCATAGCTGAATCCTGATCCCAAGAGTGCGGCGACTTAGTATCCTGTCCTCTCTTCGAGAGCGCTAGGAAACAAAAACAAAACCTTTTAAAACCTGCAACTGGTAAGTACGGCCTGAGGTCAACGAAATGGCTAGGGAAGACGTGTTGTGGTATTCCGTACCAATTCATCCCCCTGAGTTTTTTATCTCATAATTGACCCCATCCTTTCTATGCATTTAAGAGCCAAATCATCTTATTGAAAATCGAAGTTTTTGTAACTTACTCACTTCTATTATCTATATATAGGCAGCATAGTTGGGACAAAGCACTTACAACATTGACTGCTTCTCCCTCTTGTCTTCTGATCATTTTTTGCGAGTGCAAGACAGCGTTGAATCATGGAACCAACCCGTCTTCTATTGGTTTCAACGGTTTTTACTTTCCTAGTTTCTTCTTGCTATGGATTCGTTCTCTTCTCGTCTCTGAAAAGCACTCTCATAGTCAACGCTTCACCAAAATCAGGACAAGGTAACACCAACCCATCTATGATCTTTCTTTACTTAAGATCGGTACTTTTGAATCTGAATTAACAGGTTTTGAACCTAATCAATATAGAATAAAAGGTTACTAAGTTTCCATAAGGGTACTACTTTTCACATGCATATCTTCGTTTCTGCATATTTGTTTGGAGAAGATCAGATTTTTTGCCTCAGTTACATGTCAAGGTCATATATTTTTTCCTTTTCTTGAACTGGTTTATGTCAAATCCGCAGTTTTAGAAGCTGGTGTGGACAAGATCACAGTGACCTGGGGCCTGAACCAGAGCATCGCAGCTGGGGTCGACTCGACCTACAAGACCATCAAGGTGAAGTTGTGCTACGCGCCTGTTAGCCAAGTGGACCGCGCCTGGAGGAAGACCGTGGACGAGCTCCACAGGGATAAGACATGCCAGTTAAACATCGTCACTAGGCCGTACAACTCGGCCAACAAGACTTTACAAAGCTTTGAATGGGTTGTCGAGCGTGACGTCCCTACGGCCACGTACTTCATACGCGCCTACGCATACGACTCCGAGGGTCACGAGGTGGCTTTTGGGCAGACGACAGATGCTAAAAAGGCCACCAACCTTTTCGAGATCAATTCAATCACCGGACGCCACTTGTCACTCGACATCGCTTCAATTTGTTTCAGTGCTTTCTCTGTTGTGGCTTTATTTGGTTTCTTCTTTATTGAGAAAAGGAAGGCAAAGGGCAGTCAAGAGAAGTGAAAAAAGGCACACGTTTAAGTTGTGTTCTGCTATATCTTGTATTAGACTTATCGGTTTTTAACAGCCTAGCAGGCTTCTTGTGTTACCTTTGCTCGTTGCTTATAGAAAGTGAAAGGAGAATTCCTTTTAGTTACAGGAGATGTAATGCAATGATTATCTTCCTCAGAGCAATCTCAGTTTATTTCCTATGTACCCCAAATAAAAAAAAGTCATTGCAATCTTTTGAATTTGATTAAAAGTTAGATGATTCACATTTGAGGCTATCTGGTTGACTCTTAAATTTAGATCCATTGACTTTAAAGTTAGGACAAGTGATTGAGATCACGTTAAGATGTCTACCCACTTAAACAAATAATAGGCCTGTCACCAACTTGAGTAAAACTATGAAAGGGAAGATTATGAATATTGAATAATAAACTGAAGAAAATGAGCATAAACTAAAAAAAAGTCATTGCAATCTTTTAAATTTGTTCAAAAGTCAAGGGGAATCACATTTGAGGCTATTTGGTTGACTTTTAAATTTAGATCCATTGACTTTTAAAGTTAGGATAAGTGATTGAGATCATGTTAAGATATCTACCCATTTAAACAAATAAAGATCTACCACCAACTTGAGTAAAACTGTAAAACAGAGGATGATAATAAACTGAAGAAAGAGCACAAATTAAAAAAAAGTCATTGCAATCTTTTAAATTTGTTCAAAAGTCAAGGGATTGACATTTGAGGCTATCTAGTTGACTTTTAAACTTAGATCCATTGACTTTTAAAATTAGGATAAGTGACTAAGATCATGTTAAGATATCTACCCACTTAAACAAATAATAGGCCTATCACCAACTTTAGTAAAACTGTAAAAGGAAGGATACTGAATATTGGATAATAAACTGAAGCAAAATGAGCACAAATTAACATATACTTTTTTTTTCGATAATATAACATTTACCATGCGGAATTTCGCATGTTGGAAAAAGCTAACTCTTTGATATGAAATCTCTAAGGTGAAGCTTTTGCATGCTAATTGAATAGAACTTTAAGTAGTAACTCTTAGAAATATGTGGACTAATATAATCGAAACATTAATTCTATGTGCATAACCATTAATTGAATTACCTAATATATGCTTAATAACCATAATGGGATGGTTAATAATTTACTAATTACATTTGAGGCATATGATAATACCCTATTAACTATATGTTGACCCATTAAACTGTAGTTCATAATACCCTTAAAATGACATAATTATCCTATTCTACCCCTTAGGGTAGAACATATTATAAGATATAACATGTGCTGAAATTATGTATATATAAAGTGTATGTGGATGTGAAAACAATATTGGATCTTCTACCATTAGCTTTCTATTGCACAAGGGTTCTTGTTTGTTTTTATTAGGTTGCACGAAAGGATGGAAAGAATCCAAGACCATATGTTAAGTTTTGGAGGTATGTCATTTTCATTATATTGTTATGCTCTAAATAAAATGAGATCTTGGCTGTGTGATGTTGATGAATGCATCTTTGAATATAACAATTGGTATCAGAGCTATGGTCATTTGATTTTAGGATTCGTTTTTGCATAAAACTATTTTTCATTTTTAGCGTAAATAACTTCAAAATGATGCGTTGAGGTTCAGAAAATATTGTTGGTTGTTTTTGTTTCCTTTTATCTTTGTTTTGGACAAAGAATCACGATTTTTGGGTGAGTTTTTTTTTAACTTTGTGTTTTCGATAATGGCCGAAATGACTTTGATATTTTCAGGTTTGGAGCACTTTCGGTTGAAATGGATATGGGAAATCCATAGAGCGTGAAAAATGGAAGAAAATGCCTCCAAAATCGTCGAAAATGGGGTTTAGGAGAGGAAGTTGCCTGCTAGTCGACCCACAAACCCAATTAGAGGTCAAGGACGATGCCTACGACATCATCCTGGCTCAGTATTGTGCACGAGTCACCACCGAACCTTGTACAATGCACGGATCAGCCCGCACTTAACCCTATATAATTTTTTATTTTATTAAAAAATAAAAAATTCTACATAGTGCGTGTGGGGGCATATGCAAGGTCCTTTTCGGACCATTTTTCATTTTTGATCCATTTTATTCTATTTTTTCCATATGATTATGCTCAAGATTAATTAGTAATTTTATTTGATAATTCTAATTGTTTTAATCTTATTATAACATAAACATGATTATTTGTTGACAATAGTGAACACTTATTTTTACCTATCGTAAAATTGAGCATGTGAAACTATTTATGATGAGGATTTTTCCAAAATTAATGTATGTTTAAAAATTTTGTGTTTTTCCTCTAAAATAAATTTAAGATCTATATGAGTAATTAATTATCTTATTGATAATTACTACTTAATAAGATGCTTAATATGGTAAAGAAATTTTATTGAAATATTGAATGGCACAAATTTTCTACTCTTTCGATGGTATATTGATGATTTGGTTGTAATATTTAATAAATTGTTCTTACCTGTGAATGAGTCTTATATTTGTTTAAGGAACTCTAGCATGAATGATATAATTAATTTTGAGAAAAAAAGCACAAATTGCATAGTTTTGTTTTAACATGCATATCATAGTTGTTGCTCTTGGTTCTCATTCAACTTTAAGCAATCTAAGAGTCTCTGCTTTCTTAACACTGAATGAAACGAATTACGAGCAGTGGGTTGAATCTCTCATGATGAATTTGACTATCATAAGAATGGACTTGGCCTTGAGAACTGATTCACCCCCAAAACCCAATGATGAAGCTATTGAGAAGGAAAGAAAAATCCTATGAGGAGTGGGAATACTCTAACCGATGTTATTTGATGATTATGAGGTATCACATGGATGAATCCATTCGTGATAGTATTCCCAAGGCTGATAATGCAAAGGATTTTCTTGCTACCATTAAGAAGAAGTACATGAAGTTCTCAAAGGATGAGAAGAATGAGTACTTAAACATGCTTCATCACACTGTTTATAATGGTGTAAGTGACATTAGGGCTTACATTGACAAGCTCATGGGTTGCTACCATAAGGCTATGGATATTGACCCTGGTGAGGATTACATGGTATGGTTTGTGATGGGGACTCTTCCTTCTAAATTTGATTCAATCAGATCAAGCTATAATGCTCAGAAAAAGCAATGAACTGTTGATGAGATGACTGCTATTCTTACCAAGGAAAAGGATGACATGAAAAAAGGAAGGCCAATAAACATCTCTATGATGACAACCATAACAATTCTCTAAAGAGAAAGTTCACTCTTAATAGCTAAAGTGAACAAAAGCTTTTCAAGAAGAAAGTTGTTAGTCCTAAAGGAAGTAGACAAGCGGACACATCTTCTATTAGTCAGAAGAATAAGGCTTTTAAAGGGAAGTGCAACTTTTGTCAGAGTTTTGGGCACAAGAAAGCTAATTGTCGAAAACTCAAAGCTCACTTAGAGAAGAAAGGTAATTGTCTTGTGATGGTTTGTTTAGAGTTTAACGTTATTGATTTACCCTTAAATACTTGGTGGTTAGATATTGGAGCAACATTAATGTTATGAATTCGTTGCAGAAACTAACAAGGTCAAGAAAGGCCGACTAGTTCTGAGCAACATTTATACATGAGAGACGATACTAAAGTCAAATATGAATCTTTTGGGACTGTTAAACTACAGTTAAATACATGACATCTTTTAGTGTTATATGATGTCACTTATTTACCCTCTATTAGGAGGAATTTGATTTCTATATCCATTTTGGATAGACTAGGTTATAGTCTTCTTTTTGGAACTGAAAAACTAACTTAGTATCTTGACTCTCTTTTGGTGAGAAATGGAATTTTATATGAAAAGTTATACAAACTTGAGTTGAATGATGTTGTTACTGTTGATTCTTCCTCTTCTCTTAATACTATTGTTGGTTCCAAACATATAAGGTTGGATTTGAGATCTTTTATGTTATGACACAAACGTTTAGGCTATATTTCTAGAGACAGAATGGAGAGGTTAGTAAAAAATGGTATACTTCAAGATATTAATTTTTCAGATTTCAGTGCTTATGTGGATTGTATTAAAGGAAAGTTGATCACCAAGGTTTGAAAAAGCAAAACAGACAGGAGCTCAAAATTGTTAGACTTGATTCATACTGATATATGTGGACCATTTATTCTACCTACTATGGGTGGTTATAAATACTTCATCACTTTGATTGATGATTTTTCCAAGTATGGTTATGTGGAGCTCATTAGTAAAAAATTTTGAATATTTGGAAGCATTTAAGATTTTCAAGACAAATGTTGAGCTTCAAAAGGGGAAGAAAATCAAGGTAGTTAATTTTGACAAAGGTTGAGAGTATTATGAGCGTTATGATGAGAGTAGAAAGAATTAAGGGCCTTTTGCTACATACTTTAAGAATATGGTATTGAAGTAAAATATACAATGCCAGGAATACCTCAACATAATGGAATTGTTGAAAGAAGAAACCTCACACTTCTTAATATATTGCGGTGTATGTTGATTCATTCTAGTTTGCTTGAATTTTTTTGGGGTGAGGAATTAAAGACAGGTGCTTATATCTTGATTCAAGTACCTAGCAAATCAGTCCCAAAGATTCCATATGAGTTATGGTTAAGTAAGAAACCAAGCTTGCGCCATTTTCATGTTTGGAGATATAAAGCAGAAGAGAGGCTTCATAATCCACAATCTAAGAAGCTTGATCCAAAAACTATTCGTGGCTACTTTGTAGGCTACACCGTTGGATCAAAGGGTTCTAGATTCTATTGTCCATCTCACACAACTAGAATTATAGAATCGAATAGAGTTATTTATTTTGAAGATGAATTTGGCTCAAGTCAAAGGTCAAGAGAAATTGTATTCAAGAAAGAACACATTCTAGTCCTTGTAGCCATTGCTTCCGCTCTGTGATTAAACAAATTCCAGTAGAATTTCATGATGAACCTCATAATCAAGCACAGGATGAAGTCATTCATACTGGAGATGATGATGTTATTTTCAGGAGATCACAAAGGACACATAGACCTACCATTCCTAATGACTATATTGTCTATTTGTAAGAACAAGAGTTCGATGTGAGAGATAATACTAAATCAGTCAATTTTCAAGAAGCCATGAATAGTCCTCAATCTGTGTTGTGGATGAATGCAATGGAAGATGAGTTGAGTTCTATGTCATAAAATAGAGTTTGAGAGTTGGTTGAACTATATAAAGGTTACAAACTCATTAGTTGTAAGTGAGTTTACAAAACCAAACATGACTCAAGTGGAGAAGTAGAAAGGTATAAGGCTAAACTTGTAGCTAAGGCCCTGTTTGGTTTAGGGTTTAGTAATGGAACATAAGACACTTTTCATAATGGAATGGAATGGGATAGAAGCGGAGGATTTCATGTTACATTCCATTCCATCCTAAATAGTGAAAATAAGAAATCTCCGATTCAGAGGGTTTATGACGGAACGTAAACTGATAAATACATACTACCTAATATATCCTCAATAATTTTTCTTAATACTAATTATTTTTTAAACCCTAACCTCCTTTTCCCTATACTCATTTATTACAGTCCACAAGCTTATAACACACTCATTTATTTTCCTACAAAAATATTAAAACTATTCATATAATTCTTTTTTATTATGATGTGCATTTAAATCATATTTCTATGAACTCTGGAACTTCGTGATTTCATTCAAATGTGTTGCAAGCATAGTGAAATCTATGAATAAATTTTGCATAATTTTATAATTACAAGCTTTTTCATTACGTTCATATTTTTTATCTTCATTATCATTATTTTATATGCTTGAGCTATACTATAATTTGAATTTACATGGATAAGATTACTATTTTCAAGAAATGAAACACTACCATTGCATCAAGTTTGATAAGAAGTTATGAATTGTACATAACTTGGAACGCAAACTACATAATTTGTGTGATTTAACGCAGAGCAGATAAGTAACTACACACGAAAAATAACCAATTTGTTTTGCAACTCAATTCTCACTTTTTAAATCAAATTCACACCACTCCCTCAAGAAAAATAATTGGAAGCAAGAAAATTCAATAACTTTCTACATTTGAAATAATAAAGTTGAGTTTTTTGGCTATTGTAGCTGTGATCGTGTGTTGGGTTGTCTGGTTTGTGCCTGTGACTAGTTTTATATGTATCTTTAATTATTTGTACATATTTCTATATAAATAAAAATATAAATAAATAAATTTAAAATATAAATCACATATAATTGAATAAATTTTAGTAAATAATCAATAATAATATTTTATATAATTAATAATAAATTGTATATAATTATTAATAAAATAATAAAAATTTTATTATTTTAAAATAAAAATTTATAAAAATGTTTAAGTCACAACTGTGACTTTTTAATTGGACATGATTTCTATTTTAAAATTAAAGTGTTAAACCTCTTGCAACAATCATTTTAATATCAGGGGTATAATAGTTATTTATTATATATTACATTTCATTCCATCTATCTTCCAAACAACATTTCACCACATTATATTATGAACCATTTCATCCCTCCCAAACAACTTTTCACTATATTACATTTGATTCCATTATAAAACGTTTCGTTCCATTCCATTTCATTATATTAATTAACATCCAACCAAACACGCCCTAAAAGCTATAGCCAGAGAGAAGAGATTGATTTTAAAGAAATCTTCTCACCAATTTCCACCAAAGATTAACTGCGAGTCATTATAGCTATAGTTGCTCATTTTGACTTGGAACTTAATCAAATGGATGTAAAGATCGCCTTCTTGAATAGAGATCTTTATGAAGATGTTTATACGACAAAACCAGTTGGTTTCAAGATAATTCGTAAAGAACACATAGTTTGCAAACTCAAGAAGTCTATCAATGTATTAAAACAAGCATTAAGGCAGTGGTATCTCAAGTTTGATATGGTCGTCACTGCAAATGGCTTTAAGGAGAATGTGGTTGATCAATGTGTATATATGAAGTTCAGTGGGAGCAATTTCATTTTTTAGTATTGTATGTTGATGTTATTCTACTTACTTCTAATGCTGCCAAGCTATTATTTAAGACAAAATAACTATTATTTAGTCATTTTGATATGCAGGATCTTGGTGAGACCTCTTATGTACTTAGAATTTAGATTCTCCGAGATAGAGCTAATGAGATTCTTTGATTGTCTTAAAAGACTTGCATTGATCAGATCTTGAAAAGATTCAATATACATTCTTGTTTTCCTGGAAAGGCACCAATAGTGAAAAGTGACAAGTTCTCAAAGGCCCAATATCCACAAAATGATAAAAAAAGAGATAAATGAAAGTCATTCCTTATATGTCCTTTGTAGGCAAACTAATGTAATGCTCAAGCATACACACACCCTAATATTGCTTTTGTTATAGGTGTGTTAGGAAGATACTTAAGTGATCCTGGTCCTAGCCATTGGAAAGCAGTTAAGAAAGTCATGAAGTATCTTTAGGATGGCAAAGATCATATGTTGATCTATCAACGAATTGACTCTTGATATAGTTGGGTTTAGTGACGCTGATTATACAGGATGTATAGATGATAAAAAGTCCACTTCAGGCTACATCTTTGTGACGGCTGGAGGAACTGTATCGTGGAAAAAGTGTCAAACAAACACTCACAACATCCTCTATCGTAGAGGCAAAGTATATGGCATACTATGAGGCAACATGTCAAGCAATATGGTTGTGAAATTTTATTTCAGCATTAGGTATTGTAGACTTTATTTCGAGTCCACTGCAATTATATTGTGATAATTCCACAACTGTAGCTTTCTCTAAAAATAATAGAAGTACTTCTCGTCCAAAGCATATTGATATAAAAGTACTATTTTGTTAAAGAGAAAGTTGTTGAAACCCTCATTACTATTAAGTATACGCCTACAGCTAGCATGTTAGCAAATCCATTTACAAAAAGCTTACATATATGTGTGTTTGCACTACATATCTCCCGCATGAAATTGTTAGGAGCCTAGCTTGATAAGATTAGTGGGAGTTTACTATTTTGTATTGAACATGTTAGCACTTTGTACGAATTGCTTATAAATTTTATATATGAAACATGCATAATGATGTTTGCAGTTATTTTTGTTAATATTGACATATATATGTTAATGCATATATATAGTTTGATGAAATGACAGGTACAAAAGGGGATAAATGCAAAATCTCAGTTATTGTACTGCATGCGTATTATTTTAATGGTTATTATGATATTCGAACATCTCCAAGGCTAAATCATGTGTCGTATATATATCGTGTCAATATAATATTGCATATGATTTATTTGATTGCTTTTGGATGATAGAGATTGATATGAAGGTTTTGTTATATCATCCAAGTAAGAAAATGTTAGAAATATATGGACTAATATAATTACAACATTAATTCTATATGCATAACCATTAATTGAATTGCCAAATGTATGTTTAATAACCATAATGGGATGATTAATAATTTACTAATTACATTTAAGGCACATGGTAGTACCCTTATAACTATTTGTTGACCCATTAAATTATAGTTTATAACATCCTTAAAATGACACAATTATCCTATTCTACCTCTTAGAATAGAACATGTTATAAGATATAATATATGATGAGATTGTGTATATATATAGTGTGTGTGGATGTGAAAATAACATTGGGTCTTCTATCATTAGCTCTCTATTGCACAAAGGTTCTTGTTTGTTTTTGTAAGGTTATGCTGAAGGATGGAGATAATCCAAGACCATATGTCAAGCTTTAGAAGTATTGTCATTTTCATTGTATTGTTATGCTCTAAATAAAATTGAGATTTTGGTTGTGTGATGTTGATGAATGCATGTACATACCTCTATGTTAAATAATGGTTACTCATGTAAAGGTACTCTACATGTCTACCTAAGGGTGAGAGACCATGCTTGTGTTCATTCTGCCTGCACCAATAAGAGTCAATCTGTCATCATAAACATCA
>JAOSBO010000007.1:26501583-26512201 GCA_027563915.1 Erythroxylum rotundifolium
GCTGTAAGATCAATCAAAGAACCTCCTGATGCCGCATCCAACATACCCTTATCTTGACTTTTCAAACCATCATAAAACTACTGCACTAACAACTCATCAGGTATCTAGTGATGGGGGCATCTAGATAGTAGGTCTTGGAAGTGATTTCAATAATCATACAGAGACTAATCATAATCTTGCCTTGCTGAATAAATTTCTTTCCTCATCGATGAAGTCTTGGAAGCTGGAAAGTACTTTTCCAAGAAAGCTTTCCTCAAATTGGTCCAGCTATGGTAGGCATTGGACACATGTCTTGGGAGGCTCATGTACCACTCCCGGGCCTTTCCTTCAGGGGAAAAATGAAAAACTTTCCATAGAACTTGGTCTAATGTAGCTCCCACTGACTTCATACTCTGACATATAATAGACAAGGATTGTAAGTCCATATAGGGATCCTTTCTTACCAAACCATGAAATTTAGGAGGAGAATTAATAAGTAATCCTTTCACTTCAAAGTTAACATCAAAATTAGGGCAAGCAGCAATAAATGGATCATAATTCACATCAGAGGTTGTTGCTTCCCTAATGGTTCTCTGTCTCTGATTTCCATTGTTCTCTCCAACTCTCTCATACTCTCCATTTCCTTCATTATCACCATTTCTAGGTTGGTTAGCATGAAAGTTAGGATTTTGTATAAAAGTGGGGTTCTCAGCCATAATCACTCTTTCGCTCGACTCACTTTCACTAGTGGGTTGATTTGACTCCTCTTCCACAACTATCCCTCTTCTCTCTTGTTCTTTCCTCTCTTTTCTAATCTTCCTTAAACGTCTCTCAATTTTAGGTTGAAAAGGAACAAGTCTAGCTCTCCTTGGCATGTAACCAAAAAAAATCAAATCAAAGAAACTGTAACAAAACTTACTCACAAGAACATAAAGTCAAATAAAAGGTGTAATGTGAAAGATGTGAGTGTATGATGTGTAAAAGTATGTATGACGATGGGTATGTGTGAAAGATGCTAAGTATGAAAAATTCAACTGTGAAAGTATGCTTTTGTTTTTGTTTTCAAAATGTATGCTATGCAAAGAAAAATTAGAAATGATACTATGGAAAAGTATGAAATCAAACTATCCAAAAAATGAAGTCTAAAGGAAAAGGTTCCTATGATCAACGACAAACAAAGATGACAATAGCTATCCTAAAGAAAACTAATTGCTTGGTTCCCCGGCAAGGGCACCATTTTTGATCAGCTGTGTGGTTGAGTCTTTGAATTACTCCCTTGGAAACTGAATCAAAAGAATTAATTCCAAGGATTGCAATATAGAGTGCCGAGTAGCCTCACTTAATTGGAACCTAGAGCAAATGATCTAAGTTAGCCTAATTGTCAAGAAATGCAAACTAAATTAATTAATAGTTGGGTTTTGGATTGTCTTGATTAAATTGAAAGACTTGAACTAATTAAAAGAAAAGTGTGTAAAAAGGTATTTTTGGATTTTTGGGAAAAAGAAAAATGATAACTCCAACAATGATCAAATGTGAGGAAATCCTCTTGGAAATGAGCTTTGGCTATCATGGCTCTAAATAAATCTTTGGGAGCAAAATTCACTAGGTTTCCAATTGATAAACCTTAAAGAACTCTTTAAGTACAGGTTTTTAATCAATGAACTCCATTTCTTAAAACCTTGTTGAATACATCTTAGTGTGTGTAATGGACAAGTTAATGCGAGTGGTCAATTTGGATCAAGCATAATCTCAATATCAAGCACAACTAGGCAGATAAAAGAGCATTAACACAATCGCCAAAAAGACATATATGAAACTTCATATATTGAGTATCCAGGTTCTACATAAACAAATCCATAACATAGTGCATTGTTCACTCTTGATTAAACTATAATCAAGAAAAGTCTAACTACAAGGCATAAACCTTAACTCAGGAATCTATAACAATGTAATCGAACTTGACAATGTAAAACAACTCCCTTTTAAAGCCCATCGAACTCAAGCCATCACTACATCTTCAAGAGGAAATGATGTTCAGTCAAGCATCACTTCGGGAGCACTCACTACTGCAAACACTCCGGCAACATCCATGGCAGCAACAACCAAGAGAGAGCGACAATGAGAAGTGAAGAAGATTGGTGATGGATGAAGATCGAGAGTGAAAATGTCGAGTGTTTTCTGTCAGCTCTCCCCTCCTCGAATGTATTGTTTTGTGTCTCCTCACTCTTTGTCCCCCCTAATGACCTAATTTGGCATGTTTTTAAATGTTGGGTCGTGGGTCGGGTCGGAACAGTGAGAGAATTTTCCAAATATGGTTGCATTTTTGACGTTTCGCCATAGTGACATATGGGCTCACCGCAGCGTTGCGTCTTTCCTGGATCCTTCGCCGCAACATAGGAATTAGTATTCGCCATAGAGAGCTTTCCCCGTAAGTTTCGCCCATTCTTTGTTCTTTGCCGCGGCACAGAAGGGCTCATCATGGTGTTCTTCTTCCGAAGGCTATCTCCTATTGACTTCAATTCAACATATTGACTCCCTTCTCCTTAAGCATTCTGCATTCAAAGAAATAGCAATTTGCAGTATCAATTGTTCTTAGAAAACTTAAGAGACGCAATTAATACCAATTGTGACAATTTTTACTATCAAATTGCATTAAGTAAAAGTTCACACTCAAGAATTAATTTTGAGCACAAAATAAAAATTAGGAATCGAAAAGCATGATAAAGGGCATAAAAGTGTTGCCAATTTAGATAATAAACTTGGGCTCAATCACAGTGCAAATAGTAAAAGTCCTGTGGAGAAACCATTCTATAGAAGACACCACATGGGAGCCACTAGAGGCCATGAATGAAGGAGAAGTATCCACATCGTTTCTATGACTGAGGTAATAATTTCGAGGACGGAATCCTTTTAAGAGGGGGAGAAATGTTGGGCCCCAAATTTTTTTATTATTTTAATAACCATTAATTTAATGAATTTTGTGATCTTGTTGGGAAAATCATTTTCAGTTTCGAGTTTAATTATTATGTCAAGTATAGGAGGATTTATTTCATGGATTGATGGAATTTTGAAGTATTAAATTGAAGAATTAATAACGCATAAGGGTATTTTGGGTGGATCACTTAAGGTTAGAAGCACTAAGGCATTAAAGGAAGGGTAAGGTGGACTTTACTCACCCATTAAGGGTAGAATGGGAAGAGGAAAAGATTGTCTTGTAAATAAGAAGACAAAAACGTGAAGGAGGGAGAGAAAGTCAAAAAGTAAAAGAGAGAGAAAGAAGAAGAGAGGTTTCGGTGGAGTTAAAAAAAATAGAGCTTTGAACTAGGTCACAATTTTTCTTAGTGTTAAAGAGAGAGTTTGAGGTTACTCATGAAGGGAAAAAGAACGAGGAAGGGAAGAGCTTTCCTTAGAGCTAAAAATCTCATTATTTGGTGAAGATTCAAGGTAAGTCAATTTTTAATCTATTGGAGTTTTGAAGGGTTTTTGGTTCAAAGAGCTTAGGAAATATATGGGTTTAGGAATTCTACGGTCAATTTCATGATTTGGTTCATTGAGTTTTCCAATTCGAATGTCTATTGATTTGGGATTTTTGTAAATGTTGAAGAAAATCAAGAGAGGCAAGAGAAGCAAGAGGAGAGGCACATTTGAACAACTTTCAAGAAAGGAAAATAAAGTGGGTACAGTTTTATAATAGAGTAAATAAGCCACTCATTGTTTTTCTTTAAATCAAGAGAGCTAAATGGTTTCAATTGCATCATGAATGTTGCATTTAGTTGCTCTTAGTTTGATGTGAGATTGTTGGATGTTGCTACATGATTTGTGTTGATGATTTTTGAAAATGATTCTTTTTGAAAAGATGTAAGATTATAAAATCAAGTTTTCAAGAATGTTTCTTTGAAATATCTCAGGTGCATGAAAAACAAGTTTCCAACAAGATGCCATTTAGGACAAACTGTTTTCGATTCATGAATTACATGTTACGTTGTGGAAGTCCCTCAAGAACTGTCACATGTACGTTAACCTAAGAATAGGCTTCTCCTGTCTGCCTGCTAGTGGCACGGAGCTCCTTCAAGGACTCCCTCAAGTTTACGACTACACAGGGCCGTTATATGGAAATGTGTAGTGGGTCATGAATTGAACTTACCCAAACCATTTTTGATGTGCTTATATGTTTATGATTGTGACAAGTTTGATGCATGCATGATTTATAAGTGCTCATGAACTGTTTGATTGAGTGAGGATTTTGAGAATTAAGTGTTTGTTGTTTTCTATGAGAAAGTATTACGATTTCTAAGTGTAAAATGACAAAGAGTTATGAAAATGGTTTTGTGTGTTTTTCACTTATAAAATTGTCACCCACAATCTTTAAGCTCACCCCCTCCCAATTCTGTCCCATTCAGGTGAAGAGCAAGAAAGTGAGTAAGTCAAGAGTTAAGGCGGCACTCCAGTCTGCATATGTTCTTTTGTATCTTTAAGTTAGAATTTATGAGAATTCAAGGCTTTAGCCACATTTCAAGTTTTATTAGTTCAAGTGTAATATGTATTATGGCTTGAAAGGTTCAGTAAAGCTTTGTAAAGAATTATGCCAATTAATATGAATGAAATGTATTTTGGGTCTATTATGACCACATTTAAGTTTTCATTTTGCATTTGATTAGCAAATGAGTTGGAGGTTTTGGGAAGCAGTTGGTGTTTATGTTTCTGGTGTATTTTGTCCTTGGAATTGAATGAATGAGGGTGGTTAAAAAGAGTTATATTGTATTAAGTAAGGTAGATTGCAAGAAGAAAACACAGACTCAAGGAATTGTCTGTGATGATGTCAGAAGATAGACGCAAGGAAAAACATAGACTCAAGGAAGCATCAGTGATGACGTCAGAAGACAGACTCAAGGAAACATAGACGCAAGGAAAACACAGACGGAAGGAATCGTCTGTGATGACGTCAGAAAACAGACTCAAGGAAACACAAACACAAGGAAAACACAGACGAAAGGAATCGTCTGTGATGACGTTAGAAGACAAATGTAAGGAAACACAGAAGCAAGGAAAACATAGACGAAAGGAATCTTCTGTGATGACGTCAAAAGACAGACGCAAGGAAAGATAGACAAAGTGTGAAAGGCAGACAAAGTGCATAAGATAGACGAAAGGAAAGAAAGACGATAGAAAGACAGATGATATAGAAAGACAGATGATAGAATGGCAGACGATAAGAAGACAGACGATAGGAAGACAGATGATAGGAAGACAGACGATAAAAAGACAGACGATAGAAAGACAGACGATAAAAAGACAGATGATAGAAAGATAGACGATAGAAAGACAGACGATAATAAGAAAGATGTTAGGCAAACACAGACCATAAGCCAAACACATACCATAGGCAAACCTAGACCATAAGCCAAATACATACCATAGGAAAACACAGACCGTAAGCCAAACACAAACCATAAGCAAACACAAACGATGGGCCAACCACAGACGATACAAAGAAGGTGTTAAACCAGTATGATTGAACGGTCTCTTAGTTGGAATTAATCACAAAATTCACTAATTAATGGTTATCAAGGATTAAGAAGCAGTTAGAGATGTAGGCTCTAAACACTAGTCATAGGACAAATGTTATGAAGAGGCCAAGATGAAGTTTCACTTTGAGGATTGTCCTGGTGAGGGCACTCTACCTTTGTGGGATGTGCATCCAGATGTCACTTAAGACGTCGGACAAGTGTCTCGTAAGGGCGGGGTCCCAACATGTACCTTGATTTTGTAACAAGGATGTTGAATCTGATCTATGTTAAGATCATTTCCGTCATACAATGATCTTTGCAACAACTCCTGCATCTTATTCTAAGATTTTAAAAAATAAATATTTAAGTGAAAATTTATTAGTTAATACTACATAAATAAATAAACTTAAAAATTAAACAAAATTTTATGCTTGCAAAATTATTCTCCACTTCTTCAAATGTCCATCATTCACCTTCCTTATAGTGTGTAAGTTTATAGAGTGTGATTCTATCACACTCTTCTCCATGTAGTTCCTTTAGACTTTGTTTTATGGAAAAAAAAGAATTGAAACACAATAAATAATATTATATTTACTGATATAATTATAACTTCTAAACAAAGAACTTACAAATTCAATATGTATGACAACAAATGATTTGGAGCCTTGGTTGTAAGGAGTTTTCATCTTTCTTCTATTAATCTTGAATTTCTCATACATTTCGTAAATAAAGCAAAGTAGTCGTAAAGTAAAATTATGTAATAAGATTAATTGAAACAAATATCAAGAGAAAGAAAACAAGCCTTAATGATAGTAAAGGCCCAATAATCACACATTTTACTCCAATTTTCTAGAGTCACCTAATTAGGAACATGTCTTCTTTCCTCCTCATCCGAAGTAAAAGATTTGTAGTATTTATGTAGTCAATAATGATGATCCTTAGCCCTTTGTTTCAACAGTGAACTCACACAGCTTGAAACTTTAGGGTTTCTTGATATCAACGATATTGAGCTTCATTTATGAACAATAAGTAAAAGTGAAATTAGTCTTTAAGTAATTTTTAAAAACACATGTAATTAAATAAAATGAAAAATTACTGAACCTTTGTCTAGAACATTTAGTAGCAAGTTTTCTTCCTTCAACTGTTTGACATAGTGAAGGCAAGGTAATTTTGTCCTGACAATGACCCTTAACTCACTAAATAATTTTGCTAATTGGCTCCTGTCAACAGGATAACCTTGTCTGGGGTCAATATGCATAGACAATTTGTTGTTCATCGCAACATTCATGAGTTGTGACTCAGTATCTTTAGTGATATCTCTATCTCTTTTTCTGATACCAGTATTGGAACTTGCAACTTGTCAAAAACAATAATGGTAAGGAAAAATGAATTTAACATGTAAATATATATTCGAGGATAAGTCTAATTATAAGTTGTAAAGATTAACATACCTAAAGATCCCTTAGCACTAGTTGAGGTATAAATAGGTTGTTGTTGACTTGCTTCATTGGTCGATGAAGTCGATTGTTATTGTGGGGGAGGAATATCTTCTCTTGTTGTCACTTTGTTTTCCCTGTTTCATCTAGGTGTCATTATATTGATTATCTATAATGATATTATTAAATGATTGCTCAAGGATTTTCCAATATAAAATAAAACTTATTAGAATAGAATCATAAAGAATTGGTCAATTTTTTCCCTAAATGATTTTGGGGCATTTGACAAAACATGAGCAAATCATAATTAGAGACTTCCCTCATATATTTGTGAGTACTTAATTTTCTATATGCATATCAATACTATAAAACCTGCTTTTACATATAATAGGAAGGTAAATCATATCTTAATTAAAATGGTGGCTTTTCAGTTTTCAAACAATATAGAAAAAAATCCCATATAAACAATAATTTCGTTACCTTCAGTCATCATAATCATCATCTTGAAAATTATCATCATTAATTACATTATGATTCAACTCTTCATTACTGTTGTATTCAGCCAAATTATCATCATTGTCATATAATTCATCCTCAATATAGTCTTCATCTCTTTTTACGATAAGATTGGCTTGTACTTTATCCACTTGTACTATATTGGGATTAACATCTCTCCTATAAAATGATGAGATATTGGCATCTTCTATTTGAATGGCTTTATTATTCAACTTCGATTTATATACTTCATCACCATCCTCACTCATTAGACTGTTATCCCTTTAACAAAAATCAAAGATATTTCAATGTTGAAACTTTTGAACAACCTTCCAATTACTAACCAATATCGTATCACTGAGGTAGAAAACTTGCTTCGCTTGACTTGCAAGGACAAAAGGGTTATTATTATACTATGTCTTACTAACATTGATGCTGGTAATATTCCCATTCACCTTCATATCAGCAAGATTAAACCATTTGTACTTAAATAGAACAACCCTTTTATTCTTGATGCAATGCAACTATATTATTTTAGAGATGAAATTATAGAGGTTAATAAATTTTTCATTATGACATCCCTCAACAACAAACACGTAATTTTGGCTTCTAAGTCGATTGTCTTGATCTTATATATAAAATCTAACCTCATTAACAATGGAACTTATAGATTTTTTCCCACAAATATGAGGCCCATATGCTAAAGAATATAATGTTGTTGTCACCTCTTGCATGTTACAGTTATGTAATCATATCATTTGTATGAAAAAATGAAATTAGAAGTTAATATCACATATAAATTGTCTCCATATATTTATATCATCAATATATAACTTACTCAAGTCCTAAACCATGATGGGAACTTAAGTTTATGTCTTTCAATAATCTGTTTATTTCAAATCGACTTTTTTGCTCTCTATTTAAAAAAGTAAATAGAGATCAGGAGATATGGATTGAATCACAACATTGAAATATGACAATTTGCTTGAAAAGTAATATACATACTCCACATATTCGTTGACTTCCTCGTAATTGTTCAAAGTATACTAATGGGTAATTTTGAATTTGTCTTTAGTTAGCTCAACATATTTTCTAACACCAAATGGTATAACTTTTTGGGAAAAAACTGACAAGCCACCATCTTGATCAAAATTAAAGTTACATTCTAGTCTATTAAATCTTGTCTCGAAGTTATTTAAGTACATTGAAAAAATGTCAAGTATTCATTTGCTATTTAAACCTATGCAATAGACCCTTCAGGTCGAGCTCTATTATATACATAAAGCTTAACAGAGCATAAAAACCTAAACAAAATATAAAACATTAACAATTGATACGAACTAATAACTTTAAAAAAGTAAAAGTTAATATAAATTACTTTTAAATAGTAACATTCATCGAAATTGAACCAGTCCACAAAGTTTCATTTCCTATAGTAAGTGAATTGCCAAATGCATCATAACATCAAAAAATAATAGGGGGAATACTAGTTTAAGCTTACATAGAATCAAAGCTATGTCTTTTTCCATACTTACATACAATCAAAGCTATGTCTTTTCCCATTTTTCAAGCACTACAACTTTAAGTGTCTTGCAATATAATCGCTTAAAAAGCTTACCTAATTGACCCAAAGTTACAGACACATCCTTTAGCAAACATTTACATATTCCAACTGGAAGTAATCATTGTAGAAGTACATGAAAATCCTGACTTTTCAACCTCGATACTTTTCCATCTTGAGCATTCATACAACAAGCTATATTAGATGCATACCTATCAGGAAACTTGACTTAGTAATTGGTAAAATGCTTGTTTTCCCCTTTTTGACATGTTGTAAAAAGTAGGTGGAATAATGTACAATCCATCATCTGTTCTTTTCAAATGCAAATTTTTTCTTATATTCATGTCTTCCAATTATAATTTAGCCTTAATTATATCTTTCAATTTACCGTTAATTCTCTTCACAGTTCTTAAAATATTGTCACAAATAATTTTTTCAATATGCATCACATCAAGATTATGCCTAACGTTTTTTAGTTTGATTAGTTTAGGACTTAAACTTGTAACTTGCTCAACGAAGGTCAAAATTTTCAAGAGTCTGCTCAATTTAAGACTTTTTAAGACAAAAATTAGGAAGTGTCATACACACAACATTTCTATATACAAAAAGTCTATTTAGAAAGGCCAAGTAGATTTTAAAAGCCACGTAGATTTTAAAAAAAGAAAATAATTTAAAATTTTCATATTAAATTTGTTAAACCCCTATTCGTCATCAAACCTTCCTATCTCAACTCTAACTGTACAAACCCTTTCGGAAGTTGAAAATTTTGCTTTAATGGTTGATGACCTGAAGTTTGTTGCTTCCCAATTCTATTGGCTCCGCAATAAACAACTCTATCATACGTTCAGGTTTTACTCGCAGCAATGGAGGGCATGGGCAGTACAAAGGTCATCAATTTAAGGGATCCAAAACTTACAAAAATGTAGCAACAATTCTTATCTTAGGAGCCATTCGGCTACAATAAACTTTGTAACTTTTGAAGGCTATGAAAAAAAAGCAAAATAAACTAAACAACTCCCAAACACCAAAAACAACAACGAAAGTAGTTTCTAAATGCTGTTTCTTCAAAACTTATAAAAGCTTTTTACATACCTTGAGCTAAGAAATCACTCTGCACATCTCCATCATAGTTCTTGCATACCCAACCATAACCTCCTTCACTCTTGAGAGCATAAGCCACCTTATCAATAATGAGTTGGTGTTCATACCTTCCAGTTAAATCATGCAGATGAATGATAAATACATACACATTAGTAGAAGCAATCATTTTGCATCAACTAGATAAAAGGCGTACCATATCCTAATAGCCTCAAATTTTGATTTCCAGTTGGCTTCATAAACTTTAGTATAAATCAAAACTCCAAAAAACAAAGAAATAATAATTGAAGATCTATATGATTCTAACGAATGAAAATGGAGATGGTATAGAAGTTGATTGTTCCGCTATGTGATGTACTATTAAACTGTACATAAAGATAACACCTTTCCTTGGCTTTTGATTTTAGAGTCCTTTGGTGATGCTGTCGCCTGCAACTAAATATAAAAGAAATCACTTCCGTTAAACAAATTAATGTAGTAGCGGTAAGCGGATATCGTTCCCACGAGAAATTTTTAACGGTAGAGGTTAGCGACAAATAACG
>JAOSBO010000007.1:26597256-26611101 GCA_027563915.1 Erythroxylum rotundifolium
AATTTTTTAAATTTATTTTTAAAATTTAAAAATTTATTAATATGACGGACCAAAAACGGCCCGCGGGCGGCCTAGACGAGCTAGGCCATGGGCCTCACCGCGGGCCGCCCATCACCAGGCCTAAAACGGCCCGCGGGCCATTTCGGTCCACATGGGCCTAGCCATGGGCCGGCCTCTTGCAGCCCACGGGGGCTGTGGGCCAAAATGGCCCGCGCTCACTATTTCAATGGGCCAGGCCAGCGATGGGCAACCTCTTGACCAAAAATCATAGTCCTGTTATTGCTCCTCCATAAAAGAGATTTCAATTTGATATGGAATGTGTTAAAGAATTTGTTTAAGAACTATATGGGCTTCGTTTAAGATAGATTAGCCATTCAGAATTTCATAAGCCTTATTTGGGGCATATTGATCACGAGAATCATTATCCCTATGACTATAGGATTCCTAAATTCAATTTGTTTTCTAGTGAATACAGTCATTCAACTATTGAGCACATTGCTAGATTCACCATTTAGTATAGTGAATTAGCTAATTATGAAAATTTCTATAATTTGAAGCTTAGGTTATTTCCAAACTCATGAACAGTCACAACTTTCTCTTAGTATGCTTTGCTACCTAAGAATTATGTCCTTTGGTGGATTGAAATAGATTATTTTATACCCAGTTTTCCTGTATTGATCCTAAAATCAGTATAGCTGAATTGCCTAGAGTTACTAAAAAAGGTAACAAGAATGTGCAAACATGTTTATTGCTCTATTCAAGAGAATAAGGGCTCAATATTAGATTGCACTCCTAGAGACTAAGTGAAGTTAGCTCAAAAGAGCTTTGATAATGAACTTCGAAAAAAATCAAATTATGAAATTCTACAATTTTTATAAATTGGGAGCAAAAGCATCTACATATGAATAACTTCTTATGGAAGAAGGGAATTAGAAAAAAAAAAGTTCAACTAGTATTTATTTTATGGAAACAAGTCCATATGACTCAATAGTGGCTGAAGTTAATATCCTTGAAACTTGTGTTTACCCTACTCTAGAGCGTAAATTACTCAAAGTAAAAGAAAACAGATTAAGGTATTAGCAACTCAGATTTAATACAATTTTGACACCTCCAAAATACAAATAATCTTTGATTTCTTGTTGAAGGAAAAGTTCATTATTTTACTGTCAGAGCAAAGGATTCCCAAAAAGGACAAAATTTAAGGGAGGGATTACTAAGAGTCACATAATCAATTCATTCTGGGAATACAAAGATATTCAAGATCGAGTTAATAAGAAAATTATATTATTTACTGAAGCTTACCAAACTATGTTAATAGGTGAAGATCCATTTTCACCAATTTCACTGATAATGCAACTAAGTTTGATCTTTGTCTTTTAATGGATGTTAGGAGGAAACTAAAGATTATAAAGGATCAATTTGTGACAACCACAAATTCAGGTACTAGTATTTTCATTTCCAATTATAATTTGAATGCTAATGCTAAGAATGAGAATCATCAAATTCCTACAATCCAAAAGAAGGTGGAAATTGCAAAACAAAATCAAAAATTAGAGTTCACTCAAATCTTCAAGCAAAGATATAATGTTTGAATTCTAAGCTTTCAGTATAGGCAACCTTGGTTTATAGTACTACCTCACGTGCCTCCATCCCATTAGTTATATTGAGTGATCCATCCTAAGAATCTGATACCTTTAACCATAACTTAAAAGAGAAGACTCCATTAATAGAGAGTTGTCTTTAGGTTCAAAAGAAGCAAGCCATTAAAATGCCCATCCCAAGGAAGTCACCTTTCACAAGGCCTGCCTCTTCTAAGAAGAGTAATTTGAACCCAAATAACAAGAAAGAACAAGTAGAATTCAGTAGTGAGGGGTAGAATGAGATAAAGGAAAAATATAATCCTATATTCCATAAGGATTCACCCTAATTTGAAAGTTAGAATGAAGATCGTAACAAATTCTTTACAGTAGGAGAAATTCCTATTCAGTTGTCATTTGTTATTTCTTTTGTAAAGCTTCCTCCATTGTTTAGGAAAACTCCTAAGAAGAAAGTAGAATCCTTACCTGAGGGAAGAGAATGCAAGGTATCCATGTTGGTTATGGTTCTAGGAATTTCAGAGATAGTAGAGCTAGAAAACTTGGCTAAAACCATGGCTCAATATATAAGACCTTTACATATTAATGCTCATATTAATGACAGACTAACTACAAAAGTTTTGGATGACAATAGGTTGGTAGTAAATATTATGTCGACTAAAATGATAGATGTTTTAAGTAAAGACAATATAGATTTGATCCCAGTGGAGGTTTTTTTAACCTTCATTTACTGGTGAAACTACTAATGTATGTGGAATTCTTTGTATAAATGTCACAGTAAGGCCTTCTTCATCGTAGAGACACATGTAAGCTACTAAGTTTTGTTACAGAAAGGAGACAAGGTGGAAATTATCTAGGTTGATTCTCAACCTTTCTATTTTAAAGTAGATGCGGTAGAGGAAAAATCCTATGATGATCAAATGAAGCTAGTGTAGATTTAGAAGTTGTCTTAGGGAGAATGTTTCAAAAACAAAAATGAAGAAAAGATGAAGTTAGATTTAAAATGTTAGTACAAATAACTTCCACTTCCACTATTTTCATACAATATCGAATTTACTTTAATTAAAATTGATATTATAATCAATAAATTCTGTTTAATTCTATATCTACTCTATCTAATAGAACTTATCTACACCTATTTAAATCCAAGCAACAAGCTAATCAGAATCTATTTCATAGATATTTGGTGTGAATTGACGAAGAACAAAAAATATTTTTAGTTTTAAGTAGGGTTGAATAAAAAGATAAATGGAGTATGATCAAGAACTAACGCAACAAGTTTTTCCTAGCTACTAATAGGCTAATAAAGGTTCCAATTATAGAGAAACCTGAAAAAATAGATTGTCAAAAAAAGTAGTGGTAGCTACAACAGTGAAAGTCAAATTTCAAACGTAATAAATCATGGAGAATTTCAAAGAACTAGAAGGGTGTGAGAATATCGAGCTATAGCTTTTAAAGAGGAAGAATTCTTGATAGAGGAAGAGGGTGAAGTTGATTATTTGAAGTCTACTATTGGAAAGTTCGATGACTTTGGGAGCCAAAATGAAAAAAAAAACTTGAGGAAGTAAATTTGAGTAGTTTAGGAGAACCTCAAGGTTATACAAGAGTAAAGTTTCTCAAAATTGAATTGATTGTGGATATGAGAGTATATATATATGACCAGCTCCAAACCCTAGGTAGCTATACAAGTTACATTTAATAAGTGACGGTGTTACATAACAGTCAACCGATAACTAACGTTGACTTGTATTCTTATCTATAGGCCCCCGCAAGATGGAGCTCCGAGAGGAGATACCAATCTTATCCCTACAAGCAAGAAACTGAGACCGTGGCAATGCCTTGGTAAATGTGTCAACCAACTAATCAGATGAGGACACATGAGTTACACAGAGGGAGCCAGGCTGAGCCTGCTCACGAACAAAGTGAAAGTCAAGGGCAATATGCTTCATCCTAGAGTGAAAAACAGGGTTGAAGCACAAAAGAGTAGCACCAATATTATCACAGTAAATGACGGGACACCGTGGTAAAGAGACACCCAGCTTAGTAAGCAGTGAGCATATCCAGTGAACCTCCGTAGAAGTAGAAGCAACCGCTCGATACTCAACTTCAGTAGATGATCGAGCTATGGTGCATTGCTTCTTAAAGCTCCAAGAGACAGGATTAGAACCCAGATAAACAATGTATCCATTGGTAGAGGAATAATCATCCTTGTTCCCAGTCCAATCAGCATCGGAGAAGGCTCGAAGGCTGAGAGAAGAAGAATGACGCAGAAGGAAGCCATGATTTGGAGTGCCACATAAATACCGGAGTAAGCGCTTGGCAGCCTGCCAATGAGTGGTAGTGGGACGGTGCATGAACTGGGAGAGCTTGTTAACTACAAATGCGATATAAGGACCAGTCAGAGTCAAATATTGGAGACCATCAATAATAGTCCTGTAGTTAGAAGGAGATGACAACAAAGTGCCCTGTGAAAGAATGAGACCATGGTTAGAGGCTAAGGGTGTGAGAACTGACTTGGACTCAGCCATGGAGGACCTGCGAAGAAGATCAAGGATATAGCGCCGCTGGGAGAGAAGGACGTCATGAGGGTGTGGGACGACCTCAATACCCAAAAAATAGTGAAGAGGACCAAGATCCTTCAATGAGAACCGAGCAGATAGAACTGCAATAAACTGCATAACCACAGAATGAGTAGGACCAGTAATAATGATATCATCAACATAAACCAACACATATAGAGCGAGACCAAAGCCTCAAAAAATAATCAGGGAGGAATCAGCCAGCGAATTCTGAAATAGCAAAGTCAAAAGAAATTGGCAAAGCTCATGGTACCAAGCCCTATGTGCCTGCTTAAGACCATAGATGGCCTTGTGCAATTTGCACACATGATGAGGGAAGTCCTTGTCCACAAATCCTGGAGGTTGAGCCATATAAACATCCTTATGGAGACGACCTTGGAGAAAGGCATTATTGATATCAAGTTGATGTATAGACCAACCACGACTAACAGCCATAGCTAGAACCAGGCAGATAGTAGTGGGCTTAATCACTGGACTGAAAGTATCATGAAAGTCAACACCAGGTCATTGATGAAAGCCTTTAGCAACCAATCTAGCCTTGTTCCTGTCAACAGAGCCATCAGGATGTCGTTTAATACGAAAAATCCATTTACAAACAACCAGATTGGGAGCCCGATGAGCCGGAATCAACTCCCAAGTACCATTCCGGACGAGAGCATCAAATTCAGTAGACATCGCAGTGCGCCACCGCTCATCACGTAAAGCCTAAGTAAGGGTATGTGGTTCTGTAGTGAGGTCAGAGGTAATATGAGCAAGAAGGGTGAGTTTACAGACTGGTTTATGGATGTCATTTTTCGCTCGGGTTTGCATGGGATGTATATTTTGGGAAGGGGGTATAGGCAAAGACTTCGGGGGTGGTGTGGAAGTAGCTGAAGAAGTAGAGTCATGAGATGGAGAGGTGCGAGGGGAAGAAACAGAGGAAGAGGACAACAGTGTGGGAAGAGGCGGGGAAGACGACGCTGATGTAGAGGAGGACCCACCGGAGCACATGACGGGGGCGGAGTCGAGTGGTCGAGAGGGAAGCAAGTAGACCGGAGGTAAAGGCACAGAGGGACAAGAGGTAGATGAGAAGTCAGAACGGTGAGCAAAAGGGAAGACATGTTCTACAAAACGCACATGGCAAGAAACATAAAGGTGTTGAGAAGCACGATCTAGGCAGAGATAAGCACTCTGAGTAATGGAGTACCTAAGAAAGACACAAGGAAGGGAACGAGACTCTAATTTATGCTGAGAGTATGGGCGTAGCCAGGGATAGCATAAACAGCCAAAGGTTTTGAGTTTGGTGTAATTGGGAGGAGAGTGGAAGAGCTTCTCATAGGGGGAGAGAAGTTGCAAGGTAGGTGTCGGAAGGCGGTTAATGAGATAAACCGTGGCAGCAAAGGCATAGGACCAATAAGACTTGGGAATGGAAGCATGAGTGAGAAGCGAGAGACCAGTCTCAACAATGTGTCGGTGGCGTCTCTCGGAGTATCCATTATGTTCAGGAGTATAGGGAGGAGTGATGTAATGCGAGATACCATGAGAAGATAGGAATGAAGTGAGGGCGAGATATTCCCCTCCTTTATCAGTAAAGAGCGATTTGATTTTGGCATTGAAACGATTTTCAACAAGATTTTTGAATCTGGGAAAAACATCTGCAACTTGAGATTTACGGAGTAAAGGGTATAACCATACATATTTCGTAAAATGGTCCACAAAAATCACATAATATTTGTAATTGTTGATTGAGACAACAGGAGAAGTCCATACATCACTAAAAATAAGTTATAAGGGAGAAGACAAGGACATGGAAGACTCAGAGAAAGGGAGCTTGTGGCTCTTGTTATAGGAACAAGCATTGCAGTAAAAAGACGAACCAGACAAAGACATAGGTAACTAAAACCTAGACACAATATGACGGTAAATGGAAATGGACGAATGACCCAATCTATGATGCCAGTCATCAGCAGAAGTCTTGATAGTGGAAAAATGAACCGAAGGTGGAGGGAGGACTGAGGAAGGAAGAGGCCACTCGTACACTCCGTTTTTAATAGGTCCCGTCACCAGTGGGGCCTCCGTGCACAGATCCTTCACCTGGAAGAGGTCAGGAAGGAATTCAACAGAGACATTATTTTCCTTGCATAGTGTGGAAACAGAAATAAGATTTTTACACATTGAAGGAACACATAAAACATTGGAAAGTTGCAATGAATTAGAGGATGAGGGTAAAGTGACAGAACTAGTGTGCGTGATGGGGAGAGTACTACCATCCCCAATCATAACATCATCAGTGGCAGAGTAGGGAGCCTACAAATACAATGTATCAAGGTCAGAAACAACGTGATGGGAGGCGCCACTATCAACTAGCCAGGATGGAGTAGTCTGCGCAGCACTGGATTGAGCATAATGGGCTCGGGGTTGCCAAGGAGAAGGGCCGCGTGGTCTGGGCTGCTGAGGCCGATAACCAGACTGGGTTGAGGAATACACTGGTACTAAAGGTGAGTAGTCTATTGGCATATGCTGCTGGACAATGCGAAATTGAGGGCAGCGACGTACAGAATGCCCAAAAATTCCACAAGCTTGACAAATCCCTTGATAGCCTCGTGGACATTCCTGCCTTGGTTGAGGGTGTGACAGCTAGGAAGGCTGATTTGGCTACTGCTGATGCGACACAGTAGGTGAGGGATGCAGCGAACGCGATCGAGGATGGGTAGTAGCGGGATTGGCAGTCACAGGAGTAGACATTGCTAAAGCACTGGATTGAAGGGAGATCTCTTTATTTAAGAGTTTCTCATGTAGCTCATCGAACGTAGGTGGAGTGTCCCGGGCATTCATCGCCTCAGCAATGGATTGATAGCTCACGTCTAACCCATCAAAGACACAATCAAGAAGGTCTTCATCACTCAACAGATGTCCAAGAAGTGCCAGTTCATCTGCTTTGGCACGGATGTATTGCATATATTCGGTTATTGAGCACGAGCCTTTGGTGTAGTGTTTCAAGTTATCACGAATCTGTTTGATACGACCCCGTGACGGAGTAGCATACGTTTTGGCCAAAATTTCCCAGGCTTCGGATGAGGTGAGTGCACGGTTCATAACTGAGGCTACCGTGTAGTGGATGGAACCAACTATAGCAGCAAGGATCAATTGATCCTATCAAATCCAGGTGTCATAGCGAGGATTCCACTGTTGAACACCATCGACTGCAACAAATTCGGGTGGTTTTGGGATTGTCCCATCAACATAACCAAGAAGTCCATAGCCTCTGAGGATTGCTTGGAATTGCAGCTTCCAGGAGATGTAGTTGGTGCTGCGGAGTTGAACCGTGGAATGAGGATGAAGATTCAGCATCACGATGGGATGATCTGGTCTGGAGCAGTGAAGGATGACATTGGATTGGTTGCAGTGGAGCCGACATTGGCTGATGAGGAGGATGAAGTGGCCATGGCTGTCAACACAAGAAGAAGCAGCAGTGACAGATGAAGGTGTGAAGAGGAGATTTAAGGTTGAAGAGCACCGAGCTGCTCTGATACCATATACAAGAGTAAAGTTTCTCAAAATTGTATTGATCATGGATATGAGAGTATATATATATGACCAGCTCCAAACCCTAGGTAGCTATACAAGTTACATTTAATAAGTGACGGTGTTACATAACAGTCAACCGGTAACTAACGTTGACTTGTATTCTTATCTATAAAGGTGTGAATCCAAAAAATAGGGATATAATTAGTCAAACTTTTGAAGGAATTTAAAGATTATTTTGTTTAAGATTATATCAAAATGCTAGGATTAAGTAAAAAAGTTTGTAGAACATAGACTTCCAATAAAGCCAAAGTTTTGTCCTTATTACCAACGTCCTAGACACTAGTCCAAAGAAGTCGATATTAAATTAAAGAAAAAATTGAAATTTTTTGTAAAGATGGTTTCTTTAAACCAACCAGATATATTGAGTGGCTCATGAATGTTATACCTATAGTGGGGGGAAAAAGCAAGTTAAAGGTTTATGTTATCTTTAGGGATTTAAATGTTTCCACTCCTAAAGATGTGTCAATGATGTTGATTGTTAATTCTTTAATTGATTCAACGACTACATTCCTTATTTTCTTTTATGGATTGCTTTTCTTGTTATAGTAAGATTTTTATAGCTAAGGACGAAATTTAAGAGTTCTAGAGCAATAGGAACATTTGAATGGATTGTGGTATCTTTTTGTTAAAGAATATAGGGAAAAATTATTAGAGGGCTATGAATGCTATCTTTTGTGATCTAACAGGTAGTACATTAGAAGTTTATATAGATGATATTGTTATTAAATTAAAAAGGGGGAAACCTTTTAAAGGATAAGAATGCGCAAATTTAATTCCTTGAGGTGCGTTTTTGGAGTAAAAGCAGAAATTTCCTAGGTTTCTTAATCTATAAAAGAGGAATTAAATTAGACAAAATAAGGCAAAAGTGATCCTTGAAAGAAGACCATCTTAAAATAAGGAAAAAAATGTCTAAAGGTTTTTAGGTCATATAAACAATGTCAAAGGTTCACTGCTAATGTGGCTGGCAAAATGAAAGAATTCCTAGATCTCTTGAAGTTGAAAAATTACGAGGAATTCTACTAGGAATAAAGACATCAGATGGTATTTGATAAGATCAAGGAATACCAAACTAAGCCTTCAGTGTTGATGCTGTCGTGGAAGGAATATCTTTAAAGTTATACATTTTTTCGTAGAGGAATCTATTGGTGTTTACTGGCCTAAAATAATGAGGTCATTCATGATCAAGCTATTATTATTTAAGTTAAGTAGAATTTTGATTCTAATAGAAAGGATGTACGTTCCTATTATGAAATTATTTTTACCAGTATATTTTTCTTGTAAAAATCAAGACATTATTTGCTTTAAAATCGGTTTTGTGTGGTTTCATAAACCAATCAGATAAAATAGATGTTGAATAAATTAATCATTTCGATAAACATTAGAAAATGGATTATGACTCCCATAGACTTTAACTTGGTTTATTATCCTCAAAAGATAGTAAAGGGACAAGCATTGGTTGACTTTGTAGCTAGCCACTCGATGATAGAGATCAAAAGAATGCGGAACATTTAGTACTTACATGTGAAAGGAAGCCTTGGGAGCTGAAATTTAATGGTTTTATCATGGAGAAGTCAATTGGTGTTGGGATTGTTATTATGTCACCAAATGGACAGACAGACATCTTTATTTTAAAATGGACTTCCTATACACCAATAACCAGGTTGAATATGAGGGCTTGATAATACGAGAAAGCGACTGCCCTTGAGGGGTAAGGTTCTCTCGCACGTATCCAATCCTCTCGGTCATGAGAGCAACTATTGTTGTCCTAGCTCTGACCTGAAGGGCAGCTAGCAGCTATCGAAGCTATGAGTCCCGGAATCGTTGAACTAGAACTTTCGCTAGATCTTAGAGCTAAAGAAGTTTTTGTTTAAGGGAGATTAGAACATAGATATGTAAGTTTAACTTTTTTGCCTTATTATGCTACTGCTATTCAATTATTGAAACTCCTTGATGAAGTAGAATTACAGCATATTCTTCAAGAAAAGAATTGGTAGGTGAACGCATGCACGAATGTATTTTTTATTATTTTAAATTACAAGTGCACAGTGTATTTGTAACTAAAACTGGCAAGTAATCGTCGATGCTCCAAGGATTACAAGTATAAGTAATAATCTCTTTTCTATTATCTAATCGTTGATTAAGATGATAATTTAATTTAAAACTAAATTAAACTATAAATCATCAAAATAATGAATCAAGACAAATATAACACAAAACTAATCCAATATCAAATAATTGGTACTTGTGTAATAAATCCCCCTAGGATATCTTAATTGTTAATCCTTTATCATACAATTCAATTATTAATCTTTAAGTCGTGAAAAATCCTATTTTATAGTAATAATTTTTTTCAAAATTATTAAGAACTAATCTTTGGTTGATTAACTGAAACATCTCTCTAGTTAAAATCTCTAAGATCGCATTACTCTGAGTCTTGAATTTCTCTAATAAGTTTGACTCTAATCTAAAGGATTTACATGAACCTATCTCTAAGTTGCATGCAACTCATTTCAATTATAATAGATTTATTCATACAAGAGAATTTCTAAATCTCAATTATATGAAATCAAATATTGAACTAATATCTCAAACATACTAATTCAAGAATATAAACATAAAATTGAATTTCAATGAATCAATCAATTAAGTTCCATTAAATAAAGAATCAAACCATAGTGTCCAACTGAACTTAGGGTTCATCCTACCTAGGCACTAAACAAACTTAGTTACTGAACATATGTCTGTATTTAGTTTATAACTTAATCTGTGAATATCCAAATTAGATGGAATTTGATTCAGAGTAAACTAGAGACATATAGCTACATTGTTCATGAAGGAATCTAATTTGAAATATGTCCTTAAGAGTCTGGAAATTTGTCTTGAAGATGAAATTTGTGTTCCGTCAAAGTGTAAAAATAGTCTGTGGATTTTTTATTATAACTTGAATGATATTGAACCAAAATTTCATGAACTTATCTTCATTAGAAACTTAAGGCATAAAGGAACAATTTTTCAGAAGAATGTTTTGCCTAAATCCTTCATATTCCTTGTCCAATGACCATGAAAGATTGACCCAAAGGTCTGTTTTGGGAAGAGCTGGGAGAAGTTGGAAAAAAAGGTAGTGCACGATGCTGTTTGACAGTTTTGAACATCCTTCATTCTTTTAGCTATAACTTCTTCTTCCGATCTCCAAATGACTTGATTTTTGAACCAACAAACTCATAACACATTTTTCTTCGTCTCATAAAGTCATTAGAGAAAGATTTGATTGATGAATTTAGGATGAAATGAGGAAGTGAACTGGAATATTTTTGTTGAACATGCTTCGGCATTTTGAGTATATCTTGATCTATATATTTTTAAATGAGTTGATTCTTAATTCAGATTAAATTATAGTCATACAGATACAACTTTCTTGAAGAAGTCTAAGTTTAATTATGTCTTTAAGAATTTAAAAATCTGGCTCGAAATTGAGTGTTGACTGAGACTATAGTACTACCCGAGACAGAAATTATATCGCATTGATATTAAATAGACTATATTGATGCAGACCATATTAGGCTAAGGTGTCTACACCAAAGTTGTAGCTTATTCTCTTATATTTATATTGGTATAAAGTTTGTAATTTTTGGATATTGGAATTGAGAGATGTGGGTTGTACAACTTGAATGCATGATTATACTTTAGCCAAAATTTCAAATGTACACGTCTATGGTATTTTGAGCATAACTCATAGAATAGTGAATCAAATTGAAGGAGCTTGGTATCAATAGAGACTTAAAACATAGATGAATAATTGTCTAGAAGAAAGTATCATAGAAATTCATCATTTTCTTAAGCTTATTGATTATGCAAAGTTGACTAGAATGAGGTGTCTCCAACAAAAGCTGAAATAGTAATTGAATGTATGAATTTTGAAACTTTTGAAGTACAATTGATGTTTATATCAGTTTAGTAAGGAAATATACTCGAGAATTTGTCATGAACATGCATCATACATATTCAGTATACAAAAATGAATGCTTAATCATGCACAATAGTGATTTGTATATGTGTTAAATATTATATAGGAACGCATAGAGCGACCACTTCCAGCTATTGCCGGGACTTCAAAGCAATAAACGATAAGGAAGCTTTTATGAGTAATCTTAGACGGTTACACCTTACTTTGTTCTGCTTGTTGAATTGGTTTATACTGATTGTATTCTGAATTCTGAACAATGATTGTCCGAGGCGTTTGCTGCATGTTTATATCATTGGAAGTGCTACTTGCATGTGAATATGATTGACTACTTGCTTTGCACATGAAATGCTTGAAATGACTTTGTTTTGGTTTTAAAACTATTGAGCCCTAGTTGGTAAATAGGCAAGCCTAGAAGGGTCTGCAGCTGCTCCTGTGACACTTCGATGTCGAAATTTCGGTCTCTCCTATGACACTTCGGTGTCGAGACTTCGGCCTCTCCTGTATAAGTCCTATTACCTGCTTCTGTAAATGGCTTAACAGTCATATGATTTTGTGTTCTGATATATGTTTGATTCTGACATAAACAAACTTGTATTATGATTTTGAAGGGTTTATACCCTCTTTTAATATTCAGCTCTGTTAACTATAAAATCTGTTCTAAAATGCATTGTGTGTTTTATTGTTAAATCAATCTGTTAATACATGCTTATGCTATTACATGATTCAGTATGATGAGTTATCACTTTATATATAGATTAGTTATTATTCATTAAGATATATGCTTAGCACGGTGGATTTGCACCGTGTAGACTCAGAACGAGGATTATAAAGACTGAGACGAGTCAACCGCAATGGCCAATGGAGTCTAAGTCTTGTTTTGATAAAAAATGTATTTTGAGTATATTTTAGCTTGGTTATAAAATGTATGATTCCGAATTGTTGTAAATATTTGTAATAACTATGTTTCAATTTGGTTTCAGTTTTTGGAACAAATTTGTATTAGTTCATACGATATGATATATATTTGTTCTGAATTGCTTCCAATGGAAGATTTTTGAAGGCTATGTTTCCGTAAAATGTTTTGGTTTATTTGTACTGCCTTGTGTGGCATCCACCTATCCTCCCAAGGGGTATTTAGGCGTCATAGACTCGTGGGCCAGGCAGGCTAGGTGAGTCGGGCAACGAGCCTAGCCACGGGCTAACCGGTCTTGACCTGCCCACGAGCCATAGGTTGTATTCGTCCTGCATAGACTGAGCCACGGGTGGGGCCATAGGCTAGGCCCGCCCGCATATTTTTCTCAATAGGCCGGGCCGGGCCATTTGGGAGGCAACGCCTGGGTTATCTAGCTTAGAAGATGAACTTCATAAAAGTTTGGTTAACGGTAAATATTTGAAACGATCAAGAATAAAATAATAAGAATAAAATTCTCTAAACCAAATAGCAAAGAACCAAAATAATCATCCAAGCAAATAATTATTCTAAGGGAATGAAATCCACAATCAAATAGGCCAACGTATAGCCAATAAGTTGTTCATAAAGACATCATGAAAGTACAAGCGGAAGAAGTCTTCCATAAAGGCTATTTCTTCGGTAACAAGCGACTTTAGCTTCTTTAGGCAGTTTGGCATATCGAGATTGATCTTCTAGCAGACTTTTTGGGGACTGTGTCTTGACTTTCTTACGTTGCGTTTGGTTACTGTCTTTAATATGCAAAGATGGAACGGGATGAAAATTTAAAAACGGAACAAAACAAAAATTAAAAACAGTGAGGTGTTTGGTTGTTATAGACAAAACAGAGAAAACTGTCTTCGTCTCGAAGACAGAAATTGTTTGGTTGCAGTGGACAGAACATAAAAACAGTGTCAATGACGAAAATGCCCCTGCAGTATAATATGATTGGAAATATGTAATTTGTTGATTATTTTATAATTGTATCAATATTTATTTTAAATGTATTTGTAATATTTTAATTACGATGAAAAAATTACAATATAAGTAATTAAATTATTATTATTATTTTATTAATTTCATTATATTTAATTAAAATATTATTATTAATTACAATATAACTAATTAAAATATAACTATTCATTAATTAAAATATTATTATTCATTAATTAAAATATTGTAATTAATTAA
>JAOSBO010000007.1:26735817-26751864 GCA_027563915.1 Erythroxylum rotundifolium
GATTCCTAAAGCTGTGGTTAGTGATCGAGGGACACATTTTTGTAATAGGGTTATTAGTAACTTATTTTCCAAATTTGACGTCACCCACAAAACCTCCATTGCATACCATCCATAAACCAATGGTCAAGTTGAAGTCTCGAACAGAGAGGTGAAGCACATCTTGGAGAAAATAGTAAAACCATCAAAGAAAGATTGAAGCCTTCTCCTTGAAGAAGCACTATGGGCCTATCACACCACCTACAAATTTCCAATCGGCATGTCCCCTTATTGGTTGATCTACGAAAAAGCTTGCCATTTGCCTATAAAGTTGGGGCATAAAGCTTATTGGGCAGTTAAGCAATGCAACATGGACTTGGATTCTTCTGGTATGGAGCGAAAGCTGTAACTCCAAGAACTAGAGGAGATAAGGCTAGAGGCATATGAACATTCACGCCTCTACAAAGAAAGGACAAAGTTGGTGCATGATAAGATTGTTTAGAGGAAGAGCTTCAAGGAAGGGACAAGGTCCTACTATTCAAGGCTCGTTTCGCCTTTAAACATGGAAAATTCAATACTTGTTGGAGTGGACCGTATTTGGTCACTAAAGTGCACAACTTCGGTATGGTAGAGCTTGTACACAAAGCAACTGGTGCATAACTAAAAGTAAATGGCCACCTCTTGAAACTCTATCATGAGAATCACAAAGCACCATAAATATTAGGTTCCTTCTCTCCCTCACTTTTTACTTACTTTTGATCTTTGCCTCGTTATATTTTTTTTGGTGTACTACTTTTCTTACCAAGTGTGGGGGAGAACCATCAGTAGGTAGCTTTGTGATTTTTACTTTCAACAGTAGTTTTACATTCCAATAAAATTCCTTTGTCTCTTACTGTTGCTACTCTTTATCTCTTGTATTGTCCCCCTTGTGATTGATTGTGATTCTGTTACTTGTTCTTTTTCATTGAGGACAATTTGTTGTTTAAGTATGGGGGAGCTTTTCTCATCTTATATCTCTTGTTTGTGCTCCATTTTGACCATTTATATGTTTGTGTTTGTCATTTATGCATCCCTGTAAACTTGGTGAATGTGAAATTGAGTTTCTGCCATTTTTCGCCGTGGCTTACTGTGCCTTCGCCGCGGCCAAAAACTTATTTCTCGCAGCGGCAAGTTTGCCTGCCACCGCGGTAGTGATTGCTTGATACATTCACCGGGGTGAGCTCATTTTTCGCCGAGGCGTCACATTGTTGTAGGACCAATTTATGTTAAGAAATTTGCCTCAATTTAAAATTCTCCCTCATTCGACTTCTGTCACTTTTGTTTGTCAAAGAATTTATAAGTTTCAAAGTGATTCTTGATTTTTTGAAAATACTTACCATTCTTTAAATGATAGTCAGATTTGACAAATTTTATTTTCGATGTTTTCAACACAAAGTAAATGAAGGCATGCTGATAAAGTAGCACTTTACGTTTTTAAGACTTAAGATTGTTCATGGAGATATTACCCTTGTTGGAAGGATATTTGGGCCTAAATTTTTCAATTCTTGTGTGCATATACTTATTTCATATCTCTCTAGAACTTGTTTCAATTCTTAATCAAAGCTTTATGAACTAGAATTTTGTTAACATGATAGAGGCATCCTTTCAAAATCCCTTGACCCAAACACAATCCCATAAACACCTATCCATTGCTAACCCTTTGAGCCATTATTTTTGAGTGCATGCACGCATCTTTGTATGGTGTCAATTAGTTATTTTGTATTTGGGTTCTACTTATGTGTTCTAAAGAAAGAAAAGAGAAAAAAATATTTTTTTATATGTATGTGTTATATTTATGTTGAAAAAAGGTATCATTACTGTAAATATTGTCCTACTGTTGACATCTATTTCATAATTATAGTGCATGTACTCATATTTTTTCTTCCTTCATCCATTCCATCCACTTTATATAGCCTTCCATGCATTACAACCTTAAAAAGTCCTCTTGATTTTAAAAATTATAGTTCTTGTAGTGGAGAAGTAGGACTGTTACAAGCTTATGGTAGAGAATGGACTAAGCGGGTTTTAGAGTGAAAATATCCTCAACCACAAGTGAGATGAGAGCAAACACTTTACCTTGAGAGAAATCTCTTTTTGGTCAATCTCTTGGATTAAACTCTTATAGTGTTTATTTTCTTGGCACTCTTTCACTCTGCTTTGGTTGATCTCTGAGAAAGTGATTTTTGCCAATTTCCTATTATTGTTTTAAGCATGGTAAGAATTTTTTGTTTACACTTGTGTCTCTTTAACTCTTATAAACTTTGTTCACGAGTACAAAGGTCTAAGTGTGGGGGAATTTGATTGAGCCCAAGTTTATTGTCTAAATTGGCAACACTTTTATGGCCTTTACCATGCTTTTCAGCTCCTAATTCTTGATTTTGTGCTTAAATTAATTCTTGAGTGTGCAGTTTTATTTTATGCAATTTGATACTAAAAATTGTTACAATTGGTATTAATTTCATCTCTTAAGTTTTCTAAGAACAATTGATACTGTAAATTGCTATTTTTGATTGTAGGATGCTCAAGGAGAAAGGAGTCAAAAAGCTGGATTGAAGTCAACAGGAGATAGCCTTCGGGAAAAGTTCGCCGCGGCGAGCCCATCTGTCGCCTCGACGAAGAACAAAGAATTAGGCGAAGCTTCTAGGAAAAGTTCGAGATTAATTTTCTCGCTGCGGTGAAAGATCCAGGAAAGACGCAATGCTCATGTGAGTCTGCCTGTTGCTGTGGCAAAATGTCAAAAACCCGACCATATTTGGGAAAAATCTCTCACTGTTCTGACCCGACCTGTGACCCTACATTTAAAAAATGCCAAATTAGGTTATTTAAGAGGACTGGATAGAAATACATTCAGGAGAGCCGACACAGACACTTCATATCTCACTCTCGACCTTTATCAATCACTGATTTTCTTTACTTCTCATCATCGTTCTCATCTGGTTGTTGCTGCTATGGATGCTGTCGGTGTGTTTATAGTAGTGAGTGCTCCTGGAGTGATGCTTGGCTAAACACCATTTCCTCTTGAAGATGTAGCGATGGCTTGAGTTCGATGGGCTTCAAAAGGCAGTTGTTTTACATTGTCATATTTGATTACATTGTTATAAAGTCCTGAGTTAGGATTTATGCCTTGTAGTTATATTTTTCTTGATTAGAGTTTAATTAAGAGTTGAACAATGCACTGTGTTATGGACTAGTTTATATAGAACTTGGATGCTCAATATATGAAGTTTCATATATGTCTTTTTGGTGATTGTGTTACTGCTCTTTTATCTACCTAGTCGTGTTTGATGTTGAGATTATGCTTGATCCAAATTGACCACTTGCATTAACTTGGCCATTACACACACTAAGATGCATTCAATAAGGTTTCAAGAAATGGAGTTCATTGATTAAAACCATGGACTTGAAGAGTTCTTTAAGGTTTATCATTCGGAAACTTAGTGAATTTTGCTCCCAAAGATTTGTTTAGAACCATGATAGCCAAAGCTCGTTTTCAAGAGGATTTTATCACATTTGATCATTGTTTGAGTTTTCACTTTTCATTTCCAAAAAATCCAAAAATACCTTTTTACACACATTTCTTTCATTTAGTTTAATCAAAACAGTCCAAAACCCCATTTTTAATTAATTTAGTTTGCATTTTCTGACAATTAGGCTAGCTTAGATCAGTTGCTCTAGGTTCCAATTAAGTGAGAGGACCCGGGGTTGAACTTTATGTTGTAATCCTTGGAATTAATTTTTTTTATTCGATTTCCAAGGGAGTGATTCAAAAACTCAACCACACAGCCAATCAGTTTGATATTCTGAAAACGATATTTCTTCATGAGTTCCTTTGTATATTTGTCTTGGCTAATGAAAATTCCTTTTTCTATTTGTTTGATTTGTAATCAAAGAAAGAATGATAATTCTCCCATCATGTTTTGTTCAAACTCTCCCGACATTAATGCTAAGAATTCTTCATAAAAGGATGGATTAGTAGGACCAATTTAATGTCATCAATATATATTTGCACTGTGTGTGAATCATTCTCCTTTCTCTTAATAAATAAAGTTATATCGACTTTTCCTCTTTCAAAGTTATTCTTAAGAAGCAAGTTACTTAACCTCTCATACCATGCTCAAGGAACCTACTTTAAAGCATACAGAGCTTTGGATAACTTCATCATATAATCTAGATGGTTTTCATCTTCAAAATCTGGGGGTTGCTTAACAAATACGTCTTCGTTAATGTAATCATTTAATAATGCACTTTTAATATCCATTTGGAACAACTTGAAGTTTCGATAACGTATAAAGGAAAGTAAAATTCTAACTAATTCTAACTTAGCAACAGGTGCATAAGTTTCATCAAAATCAATACCTTCCTATTGATTATAACCTTGAGCTAAAATTCTAGCTTTGTTTCTTACCACCTTACCATTTTCATCAAGTTTGTTTTGAAATACACAACGAGTTCTAATAACTAACTTGTTTGGTTGACGAGGCACCAGATTCCACTCTCTATTCTTGTCAAACTGACTTAGCTTGTCTTTCATAGCTAAGACTTAATTGTCATCAGTAAGAGCTTCTTCAATAGACTTTGGTTCTAATTGTGAGATGACGACCATAAAGTTGTTCTTGAACAATGATCATGTTCCTAAACTTTCAGAGGGATCTCTAAGAATACATAAATGTATATTAAGACCTCTCCATTGTCTTGATATTTTTCATTGTATACGCTCTTGTTGAGATGAAGGAGCCTACTTGATTTTTGATTTTGTAATTCTAAAGGTATTATAGGTGTAGTTTGATTCTCTAATGTACTTTTAGGAATCAAAGGATGCTCTTTATTATCTAAGTCAGTTACTGTTGTCAAAGGTAGTGCTTCATCAAATACCAAATGTATCGATTCTTCTATCTTCTTTGTTCTTTTATTGTAAACTTTGAATCCTTTACTAACATTATCGTAGCCTAAGAAAATAGCTTTGCATGTTCTCACATTGAACTTTCCAAAGTTGTTTTTTCCATTGTTTAGCACAAAACATTTGCAGCCAAATGCTCGTAAGTAAGCAACATTTGGTATTCTTCCTTTCCACAGCTCATAGAGGGTCTTTTTCAGAATAGATCTTATAAGACATTTGTTGAGTACATAACATGTCATGGATACTTATCCATGGGTTAGTCCAATTTCATACATTATGGTCCTGGCCACATCAACCAAAGTTTTGTTCTTTCTTTCTACAACTCTATTTTGTAGAGGCGTCCTTGGATAAGACAAGTTGTGAGTTATATCATTGTTGTCACAGAATTCTTCAAACTTTATGTTATCAAATTCTCCTCCATGATCTTTCTGAATTGAAGTGATACAGTACCCTTTTTCTATCTGATTTTTTTTGCAAAACTTCTCAAGCACTTTAAAAGCATCTTCCTTATTTGATAAGAAATAAATCCATATAAATCTGGAGTAATCATCTACTAGAACAAAATGGTAATGTTTACCACCAAAACTTTGAGTCCTAATAGGACCGAACAAATCCATGTGCACAAGTTCAAGTGGTTGGCTACTAGTCATAATATTTTTATCAGGAAAACTGCTTCTAATTTGTTTACCTTTTAAACAAGCTTCACAAACCTGATTGCTTTCAATATTTAAGGTCGGTAGTCCTCTTACTAACTCGTTTTTAGACAATTTTGATAGAATGCTCATGCTGACATGTCCAAATCTTATGTGCCAGATAAACGAATCCTATTCTAGAGAGACAAAACATTTAACACTTCATGAGAACATGCCTTCCAATTGAGCATAACATATATTCTGATTTCTAGGACCAACAAACATGGTATTATCATTATGAACATCAAGAATTTCATAATGAGATGCATAGGACTTTGTAACCTTTTTCATATAGCTGACTCACACTTAATAGTTTATGTTTCAAACCATTATAAAAGAGAATGTTGTTAGTAAAGGTAAAGTCAAAATCACCAATTTTACCAATTTTCGTAACCTTTGTTTTATTTTTAATTTCAAAGACAACATTACCTTCGTTTTTTTCTTTCAATGTAGTTGAAGTGCGATGTTTCACCTGTCATGTGTCTCGAACAACCACTATAAACTATCCATTGATTCTCCCTTGTCTTTGTTTTGAAACATATCTGCAGAAAGCATTATCTCATTTTAGGTACCTAAATTTTTTTGGGTCCATTTGGGTTTGTAGTTTTACCTTTTGGTCTCCAAACATACATATGAGATAATTTCTTTTTACAAAAATTACAAGAATGACTAATGTGACCATGTTTACTGTAGTAATCACATAGAACAGATGAATAATAGTTGTTATTATTTTTTCTACTTAATAGGTTCCTGCTGTCTTGGTTATAGGTACTGCTGGATTAAACAAAAAAGTTTTTGTATAGCCTGATATTGTTATTTTCATCGTATCTTATTCCAGCTTACCCTAAATGCATTTACCACTACTAAGCAATGCATTAAGATTCTTTCTTCCATTAACAAAATTTTCCATATCCTTTTCCAGAAATAAGATCTTTTTAGTACTTTTCTCTTTTTCAAGTTCTGGGATGACGAATTTTTCTTCTAACTGTCTTACCTTATCAGAATAATTTTTAAGCAACGTATTTTCCAACTTAGCTACTCTTTCTTCCAGAACTTCCTTTTCAGAAACCTTTTGCTTATAGTCAACCTCAAGAGACATATTCCTGGTTGTTAAATTCTCATTCGCAGATTCCAATGATATATTCTTATTCTTCAAAGATGCATCATTGCTCTTAAACTTCTCAACTTCTTTGAAATACTTCACTATCAGTATTTTGTATTGATCTTACAATTCATGATATGGATTTTTAAGTTCATCAACTTCAATATTAGAGTCAGAATAATATAATTCATCATCTTATCATTAAGTCATGAAGCAAACGTTTGTAACTTCTTCTAGTTCTTCTTCTTCAAAGTTTTCAGAATCCTCATTTGACCAAGCTGCAGTCATCGCTTACATTCTGAATTTTCTGTTCTCTAACTTATCCTTTTGAAGTAGAGGACATCTGGTCTTATGTGTCTACGCTTCTTGCAATGATAATATATGATTTGATTGTTTTGTATATTGTTATTACTGTTGTTATCTTTTGGTAGGAACTTGTTGTTTCTAGCTTTTTTGTTTCCTTTTATTTTCTTGATCAGTTTCTTTTTATAAAAGCGGGAATATTTTCTAACCATAAGTTGAATTGGTCATCTCAATCTATTTGCAACTCAGTGTTACTTTCATCACCATTTTATTCGTCAGTTTCTTTCAGTGCCATTCCTTTTCTGTAGGAGGATCATTCATCTCACCTAAGCTCGATTTCATGGATCATCATATTTTCTCTTAGCCAGTAAACTAAAATAGTGTCTAAATCCTTTGCTGTTTTTAGAGCTATCACCTTAAGTCTCCATTCCTTTGATAGTGGCCTCAGAATCTTTGTTACGAGCTTATCATTGGGATATATCTTTCCTAAGTTCTTCAAGGCAGTGATGTTATTGTTGAAGCGTCCAAAGAATTCATCTATGATCTCTCCTTGTTTCATGCCAATAGTTTCGTATTGATGCACTAAAAGACTTATTTTATGCTTCTTTACCTCATTCTTTCCTTCAAACGTGACTTGTAGTTTGTTCCACATTTCTTTTGTTGTAGAGCAGTAGCACATCTTTTCATATTCTTCTGGAGACAACACACATGTCAGGTGATGTTTTACCTTAGCATTTAGTTGTGTATTTCTCCTGTTAGCATCAGTCTATACTTTTATGTTATCAGAAGGGGGAATTGTTGCTCCAACTCTAATTGCTTGCCATACTTTGATATCTATAGATTGGAGATATATGGTCATTCTCTCTTTCTAATGTGAGTAGTTGTTTCCATTGAAGTAAGGAGGCTTTGAGACAAATTGTCCTTCCAAACTTTTCAAGGTGTTTGCTATGATCTATCACGTGCTGTAAAACACAAAAATGTGAAAACTCAATCTGATACAAATGATAAAGCAAAGACACTCAAAAGGGCGGGGGGTCAATTGTGTGTGACTTACAAAAATTTTGCAAGTTCTTTTAATTCATATAATAAGCAGGTCTTAGTTAGTGAATAAAAGTAGTAGGAGCCTACCAGAGGATAAAGTCTTTTAAATAACAAGAGCCTGTTAGGCAATAGGAGTCTTTTATGGAATAAGACCCTGCTTAAACGAAAGGAGCTTACTGAATGATGAATCATGTTAAAATAATTAAAAATAGAAGATGCATGTTAAAACTGAATTAAGCTATCAACAAGTTGAAAACAGAAGGTACCTACTATAAAAGTGAAGGAGCCTTGTGTTGAAATGAACATACACACAATATAATGCAAAAATATAAAAGAAAGAGAGAGAGAGAGAAGAAGGACACAGTCGATTTATAATGGTTCAACTTACAACCTAAGCCTATGTCCAGTCTCTAAGTATCCAACTTGAGTGTTTTACTATAAAAATCTGAGTATTAAATTTGGTGAACCTCTCTAGGCTCACGAGTATATTTTTTCAAGGTTCTCCAACCTTCCACACTCGAAGTGTATAACAAGTTTCTAAAAGCTCATAGAAAAATAAACTAACAATTTCTCTCGTGATAAAGTGATTTGATTTTCTAAGGCACAATAAGAATAATATGACTCTCAAGAATATAGATGTTGCTCAAATGTTTTGAAAGTCTGAGTATGTTCATTTTTTTACAAGTGTTGTTACTCTTCTTTAAATAGTTAATTTCTTCAACTAGTCACTGCTTCATTTGCATCTTTAGTCAATTGGATGAATTTAAATAGAATAACTTCGAGGTCATCTTTGCCAAAATTCTTCTAATAATCACGGGGCTAATATAAAACCTTCATAATTAGTAGGATCCTTTTGGTAAACCTTTTTTAATAAGGTAATTTCATAATGAAGGTTCCTATAAGAAAGAAAACGTATTTCTTAAGTTTTATTTCCTTTTAATCATTAAAATCGTTAATTATAAACCATAAGTTAACACTTTAAACACCATCAATTTGATCTTGTTACCTCACATTTGAAAGGTGTAATGTCCCCTATAGTAATTGTCGCCTTTCCAAATTTTGAAACCCTATAATCGACATTTCCATGTACGCCATTGTTGCCATTATCTTTTTGATACAGCTAGTAATCCACTCTTTCAATTCCTGAATGCTTTGTTCATGCCTTAACTCTAACTCCTACATCTGATGTAGCAAACCTTCCTCCACTCGCTTCCATTCTTAACCTTTGGTTCCTTTTTCCATGTTGCATTGTCTACTATAGTCCAGTATCTTGACTTTGATACTAATTTACATTACGGTTATATGTGGCATAGCTAGTTTGAGAATTTAAGGATTGATCACAATGACAAGAAGAAAAATAACGAAGAGAAAGAAACAGAAGAAGCAACAGAGATAGAAAATTAGAGAGGGAGAATCAATTATGTGTTACTCATTACTCACACTTCCAACCCCAACGGTTATGTTAACGACTATAATAACCATTGGTGGTTGTCAATCGTTATGCAACAAATGTTTGACATACACAACATCATTTTTAGTATTTACATATTATTCAGTACTACATTGTTTACAATCATCAATTCCTACTTCACTCTTCAGTTAACAAACTCCTATCAATTTAGGCCGCCCTCGTTTATAGGAGAAGGTCGATTGAATTTTTAAGAGTAGTTGACAACCCTAATCAAATTGCAACTTACTAAAGGGAAGGAGGTGGTGTAGTTAATATATTGAAACTGCAGAAACTGAGTATAGCAAATCTAAGGTAGAAGCTGATAGATACATATATATATATATATATATATATATATATAAACCTATCATTCACTTATATATATATATATATTGGATACATAATAATTTCATCGGTAAAACATATGACCAATGAGAACAAAGAACGTAGTATGTTTGTGAACTGCAAGTGTATGGTTGTCAAAGTGAGTAATAAATTTGCAAGAACTGAGTCGTGTCCACAAGGATTATGAGAAAGTTTAAATCTACGCTAGCTAATGGTTTTTGGAATCGGGTTGCATAAAGAATTAATAACTACTTTAATGAATTTCTAAGCAACTACCCAATTCAATGCAACCAAAATAACTATGAATATGACAAACCTATGAAATTATTAATTAAGAAAAGAGTGCAACAATTGACTAGTTAAAAGTATTAACGATAATGGGGAATGACTTTCTCTCAGGGAATGATATTTTTCCAACCTTTATATTGAATTAGCTATTCTCCACAAATGTACAATCCTAACCTTGTATGTTTGAAAAGCAATTAATCTCCTTCTCCCAAAGGTAAATTAATCTATCCACTCTAGATATCACTTAGTAATCCCTTGCTTAAGTTCTTCCTAAAGTTTCTTAAGTTCCAAACTCAAACCTTCTATTTTCACCTCTTAGGTTTCTTAGGTCTCCCATCTCACAAGAAAATCCTAGCTGAAATTTCTTCTATCTTCCCCCTTTCTCCAAAGGTGAATTTATACCAAACAATCTTCCAATGATCTAAAGTAAGAACAATTAAACCCAAGGAAAATCAACAAGTGTATAAATATTCAGTCATGGATTCTAGCAAAATTTAATATTAAACCATCATCAAAACATCAAATCCTTAAGAGAAATTAAGGTTCTAGCCACAAATCGTCATGCCAAGCAATCCACAAGCAAAAACCTGAACAAACTCATGAAGAAACTAAATAACAAAAAAACATTGTGGCAAGAATGAAGTTGTTGCCTTGTTCTTTTGCTGGTGGAGATTGCATGATTTTCGTGTGGATGGAGTGGAGCTTCGGCTAGGTGGAAGCTGAATGCGTGTTGACAGGATGGAGGCTGCATGAATTTTTTTGATCATTGGTGAGTGGAGGCTTGTGTGAGTTGCTTGTGGGGAGGCTGCGTTGGTGGTTATGTTGAAGGCTGCATTCCTCTTCTGGATGCTAGTGTGAGTGGAGTGGGGGTTGCTTTGGTGTGTTGCTGTGTTTTTGTCATTGGAGTGTGAGTGGAAGCGTGATTTTACGTGAGTGAATGGTCAATGGAGGGGCTACATCTACATTAATATGGAGGGGCTGTGTCTGTGTCAATGTGGAGGCAGGCTGGAGGTAGCGTTTTTGTTGTGTCTCCCCCCTAGGTTTTAGTGGAGTCTTTTTCTGCTTTTTAAAAACCTAACCCTCTTTTGCATTTTTTGCTTTCCTTCTTTGCATTTTGTGGCTCTCTAAACCAACGCAGAACCCTTATCCCCTTTTGTATGTTGTGTTTTACTCAATTCGTCCTTGTAATTCTCTGCTAGTGTATGGCGTTTTTTGCATTCCAATTTTGCTATCTTTTTGCTCCATTTTTCCAAAAAGCTCTGAACACTTAAAGATAATATAAAAATAGCAATTTATCATAATATCTATCCCAAAATATTACACAATTCACCTATATTAATGCATCAAATAAAAGCCTATCAATATCTCTATCACCATACATAAGGTTTGGCGATATATATGTTTCACAGATAAAAGTGTTTACCTACTAATCTGTGGTCGTAGGTAATTATTTTTTGTGAAGATTTTTTTATAGCAGAACAATTTTAGCTACTAATTGTTTGTTATAGGAAAATGTTTTTAGGGATGTTCTTGTTAACGTAGGTAACAACATTTTGTGACGATTTTTTTTGGTAGCTAATACTTTTTAGTGAAAATTCTATTTTTGTAGTGGAACAATTTTAGCTACTAATTTCCTGTTGTAGGTAAATGTTTTTAGACATATTTTTGTAAATGTAGGTAATTACATTTTGTGATGATTTTGTTTTGGTAGCTAATATTTTTTAGTGACAATTTTTTTAAATTTAAATTTTGTTATGATTGTTAAAAACAAATTTATTTTAATTTATTACAATTTTTAATTAGTTTGAAATATAAATTAGTTACATTTTATAATTAATGTTGGTGATATATTTTTTAATAATAATAAATTGAAATAAAATATAAATTAAAAATGGAATGCATTTTATGTAAAAAATAATTACAAGTCATATACAAACTGAGACTCCTCATCGTCGTCACTACTACTGACATAGTTTGAGCCTAGTAATTGTTTGACCATCTTTTAAAGCTTGTTTACTTCTTTTACATTACGATCTAATTTCTCTTCCGTATATTGCAACTTAGTCTTTAGTGTCTGGTTCTCCTCTTAAAGCGCCGTAACATTTGCTGATTGTGACGAAGATACACCAACAAGCTTAGGTTCATACCTAAGACCTTTGATATAGCCCAATCTTGTACCAAAGACATTATTGCAAATTTCATCAACATTGGGCTGATTCCCCTCAGATAATGATGTCTGCAACAACTCCTGCATCTTGTCTTATAATTTAAAGTACAAAATCGAGTTAACTAAAAAATTATTACTTAGTATTACATAGAAAAATAAATTGTAATATTAATTTATTTGTATTTACATAATTACTTTATGCCTCTTTAGACGTCCAACCTTGACCTTCCTTTTAGTGTGTTAGCTTGTAGAATGTGATCCTATTGCATTGTTGTCCTTGGAGTTGTATTTGGCTCTATTATATGAATTTAAAAAATTAGAAGATAATAAATTTTATTATATTAAGAAATAGAATAATAATTTGAAAACGTTACACTTACAAATTCTTGTCGGACGACAACAAATGATTTGGAGCCGGTGTTATGAGGAGTCTTCATTTTTGCTCTGTTCACCTCGGCTTTCTCACACTTTTCCTAAATTAAGAAGAGTAGTCATAAGATGTATAAACATAATTAATGGAATGAAATGTGAAGAGAAAAAAAAACGAACTAGAACCTTTACTGAGACCCAATAATCACACATTTCACTCAAATTTTCTAAAGTCACTTATTCTGGATCATACCTCCTTACCTCTTCATTGGAAGGGAAAGATTGGTAATATTTATGAAGTCTATATCGATGATCCTTAACCCTTTGTTTCAATAGTGAACTAACACAGTTTAAAACCTCAGGCTTGTCAATATCAACGATATTGAGCTTCATTTGTGAACAACACGTATAAATTAAGTTATTATTTTTGTTAAGTAAAATTGCAATACATATAATCAAATGAATTGAAATATTACTGAAACTTTGTCCAAAGCATTTTAGAGCAAGTTGTCTTCCTTCAACTGTCTGACATGTTGAAGGCAAGACAATTCATTCCTCACAATGAAGCCCAACTCACTGGAAAATTTAACAGATTGGATCTTATCCAGAGGGTGACGTTGTGTGGGGTTAATGGTAATAGACAACTTGCAATTCATTGCAACATTCATCTGTTGCAACTCAACTCCTTTTGTGATATCTCTTCCTCGTTTTCTAATGCCAGTATTGAACCTGAAAATAAAAAATCATAATAAGAAAAACACACTAAACATGTAATGAGTAGTTTTAACATTAATGTAAATATATTTAGTTAACAATAACAGACTTAAAGATCCCTTATGACTAACAGATGATGTTGGTAATGGTTGTTGCTGATTGTCTTCATTCGAGATGTAATTGTTGGTTGTTGAAAATGGGGTCAGATTAAGTTGGTTGGGAGGAACTTCTTAGGTCATTACCACCCTCTTTCCCTTGTTTCTACCAGGTGCCATTATATTGAACCTTGTAAAATGAAATATGAACATAAAATATGAACTTAACTTAAACATCAATTTTCCACATGAATATAAGGAGATCAGTAGTCAAATACTAAACACTCGACATAACATTCCGTAAAAACGTAAGTGAAACATTAAAAATATGCATCTAGTCATCATAAATTAACATAAGTAAAACATCAACAACATAAGGCAATTGTGAACATAACATTTCAAACAATACAAACAATTTATTTACATTTAATCATCATGATCAAGATTTTGAAAATCATCATCATTAAGTACATTATCGTTGGATTCTTCATTACTAATATATTCAAGCAAAGTATTGTCGTTGTCATTTAAGTCATCCTAAGTATAGTCTTCTTCTATTTATAAGATAAGATGGGCTTGGACTTCACCTAGTTAAACTATGTTGGGCTTAACATCTCTCCTATGGAATGATGATATATCTGCATTTCTACTGGAATGCCTTCGTTATTGAACTCCAATCTAATATGTTGATAGGCTTCATTGACATCCTCATCCAATTAACCAATATCCCTATCACAAAAATCAAAGACATTTCTTTGTTGAAACTTTTAAACAACCTTCCAATTTCTACCCAATAGAGTATCGTTGATGTAGAAAACTTGTTTGACTTGAATTGTAAGAACAAAATGATCATTATCATACAATGTCTTACTAACATTTACTAGTAATATGCTAGTTCACTTTCATGTCAGTTAGATCAAACCATTTGCATTTAATTAGAACAATCTTCTTATCCTTGATATAGTGTAACTCTATTATTTCAGAGATGACATCGTGGAAGTCAATGATTTCATCGTCACGACATCCTTCAACGACAACCCCACTATTTTGATTTCTAACTCAACTATCTCGATCTTTTATATGAAATCTCACCCTATTAATAATGCAACCTATGTATTTCTTCCCACAAATATGAGGCCCACATGCCAAACTATAAAATACTGTTGTCGCTTCTTGCACGTTACAGTTATGTAATCGTATCATCTATACGAAAATTGAAAATAAATATGAGAATGAGACATATTCTCATATTTTCATAATATGTAATTGATATAAAACTTGCTCGATTTCTAAACCATGATACAAACTTCTGCCTATGTCTTTCTTCAACATTAATAATCCCTTTGCTGCAAATTGTGTCTTTGTGCTCTCTATTTAGAAAAGACAATGACAGTAAGGTCTCAGAGTGAATGAAGAAAATTGTAATATCATTGTTTGAATGAAAAGGAATATAAATACTCCATGTATGTATCTACTTTCTCGCAATTGTTCAAAATATACCAATGGGCGATTTTGAATTCGTCTTTAGTTAACTCCACCTATTTACCCATATCAAGTCCCTAACTCTTTGGGAGAAAATAGACAACCCACCATCGTCATGAAAATCAAGGTTACGTTTTAGTGTATTAAATCTTATCTCCACATCAGTCAAGTACATTGAACAAAAAGTCAAGCATTCATTTACCATATAAGCCTCTGCAATAGACGCCTCTGGTCGAGCTCTATTATGTATATAATGCTTAAGAGAGCATAAAAACTTGAACATAAATAGTTATAAACTTAGGAATTGTTACAAACAAATAACATAGAAAAACTTGTTAATTTAATATGAATTACCTTTCAATTGGAAACATCCATCGAAATTGAAGCTGTCCACAAAGTTTTGCTTCTTATGGTAAGTGAATTGCCAAATGAACCATAACATCATAAAACGATGGGGGAATATGTCACCCCCTATGGTCCCATTTGGTCCCTTTTTAATGACTAGTCCATTTAACTCCAATTTCTAGTTCAATTGTCTCCAAATTTCAATGACATATGTCATTAAATCCAAATATTATTTAAGAAAATTTTCCATTACCAATAGACTTTTAACTCTACTTCCATTTATCAATTATCCTACCATTTGACATTTTTCTTAGTCCAAAAATATGCCAAATTCATATCAAAAATCACATTTATAACTCAATTATACCTAGAAATTGTCAATGAATGCATGTACAATCAATTTAATGTGTGCAATAATCAATTTATCGTGTATGTGTACTAAATGATGCATGAGCATGAAATGCACTTTCTAACTTCTCAATAATCTCTCAAGCATCGTATTCTAGGGTCCTAACCCTTACAATGGGATAACGGGATGTTATAACTCTCCCCTCCTTAAGAAATTTCATCCTCGAAATTCTTACATGATTGTTGGAATAGGTGGGGATATTGTTTCTATTGGAAAGCAAGTGTATTTACATGTAACTTTATCTTCTTCAGTTATGGTTTTGTAATGAAAATATTTATTATTAATAAAACAAAAGAGTTTGGTTTTATTTGTGTGAGCATTATATATCTGGTC
>JAOSBO010000007.1:26794340-26858658 GCA_027563915.1 Erythroxylum rotundifolium
TAAACATAATTATCAAGTAGTTAGCAGCGTCTGATGAAGAATCCAAAACAACCCCTAAAAAGAAACAAGATTTATAATAAAAAAATTCACTTTCTTCTCTCTCATCTCAGCTGCCCTGAACTTGTGGCCTTGTCAGCCCTCACTCTATTTCTCCGTGTCGCTCTGATGGGTCAGCCCCAATTGTCCAATTGATCATCAACCCACCATCGCAACCTCTTTTATTGGCCCCACCATCACAACCTCTCCCTTACATAGAACGCAGAACCCACCCCTCACGACTCTCCCCTCCATGCCTCTTCTGTTTTCGGACTTATATCTACTCTTCCTCTTCTCTCTAAGAATTTTACACACGATCCCTGTTGCTGCTTCTGCTTTTCATGGATAAGTCTGACAGAGAGACACGCGACTTCATGAACGTGGAGTCCTTCTCTCAGCTTCCTTTCATCCGTCCAGCACCCGTTAAAGAGAAGGGCATTCGTCTTTTTGGCATAGAATTCGGTGGCAAGGACGGTGCAGCCGCCGCGACGTCCACAGCCGAGGATTCCGAGTCTGTTGAAACCAACGAAGACGTTCTCAAAGATAGGGAGAATAATGGTGAGAACAACAGGAGATTCGAGTGTCATTACTGTTGCAGAAACTTCCCTACTTCCCAGGCCTTAGGTGGTCACCAAAACGCACACAAAAGAGAGCGTCAGCACGCAAAACGCGCACATCTCCAGTCGACAATGGTTCACAACAGCCTCAGCGACGCTCATATTTATGGTCTTGTCAACTACAAGTCGGCTTCAGCCCCAACACAAACCATAAACTACCCCTCATGGAACGGCCATGCTACGAGGTTTTATGGCACCACGCATAGCTCCTACTCGCAGCAGCCCATTAATGGAAGTCCCTTAGGTTTATGGCGGATTCCACCTGTTCATGGTAGTTCATCTTTTCATCGTGACAGTTCAGTGCATCCCTTGCCATTGTTTGCCGGCGAGGAATTGAAGTCGTCGACCGGTGGTGGCTCGAGCTCGCAGGTTAGGTATGGGTACGAGTCAAAGGCCAGCGTGCAAGACCAAGTGAGTTTAGATCTTCATCTGTAATTTGGTAACTCGATATGATAGGGAAAGTGGAGATTTGCCTAAGTTGGTGAATCTTTTCTTGTGCAAAAAGAGGCGATTTAAGGAAAACTTCATGACTATATTCTAGTTAATTTATAACATCTTCATCAATTTTACCGAAAGATATGCGTTGTAAATGAAACTGATTAACTACTTTCTCTCGTCAATGCAATTTGGCCTGTATTTGCAAAATTCAAGACTACATCCTTTACTATTTTAAATGATACATGCAGAATACTGATAAGTTACTGATAGCCTACAATTAAACAATTATAAGCAACTCTTTTCCTTGAAAAACAATGCTTCAGCGACTTTGGATGCCCTTAATTGAGAAGCATTTTGAAAAATGCTAAACCAACAGTAGTTATTCGGTTTTCATTCCGAGACTCGCAGTATTAAGCTATTATTTAATTGCTGATCGTTAACGGGAGTATCACGGGATATATGATGATCAAAGCAATCCCCGTCTTCCTTCAGAACCTGTCACACGTGCGAGGAATATATTCAAACTGGGTATCAGTTGGGAATGCATGAATATCAGAAGATGAACACGTGTTTATATGGCTGCGATGTTGTGCAGACAGGTGGGATGACGAGAGAGGTGTGTTTTTGATGAAAGTGCAAGTGTTTGGCATTGATAAGAAAGATCAGGCGATAAGGTTTCTGATATCTTTCTGTGCTACACAAGCGCAGAAAAGAAATAGGTTCTTGTGAAGGTTCAGTCTTTCTCTTTTTTGTCCCTAAAACTTCTCCTGATGAACTCTAGGAATATAAGACATAAGAGGAAGAGAATATACATATTTAGATTTGTTGTATCTACAACGCCAATCAACTTTTAATGATGTCTCATGTCTGCTCGAAGATTTGAACCGAACCCTCCTGTCAAGAGACCTGAAGCTAAGGAAACAAAAAGGTGGCACTTTTAAGACCACTAATACAAGGCCAAACATGTGTCATTGAACAGTAAAAAGATCCCAAGGCAATAATTTCCCGTCCCATGTCATAATTCGCTGATTAGATTTCGTGTCGTGGGATCTTGATTGAACAGAAGAAACACATTGAAGTTTTAATGCTGTATGTTGACAACAATTTAAAACTTGAAAGAGATTGAGAAAAAATTAAGACCCGAAAGCGATATATATGACAGCATCACACACCGTAGGCAGGAAGGAAATTAAAAAAACGGTAAAATTGACATATAAAGAGACATGAATCATTATTACGTAGTGTCGGAGACACGAGTCACTTCTACGTACGTGTTTGTATAAGAAGATTTATATTCCTCAGATGTAGCAATACCATAGATTTTATGGCTGGCAAAACCATCCCCTGGAAAATGATATGTCCTTATTTGCTCTCTAACAGATTTAAAATAGAAAAAACATACCTGTGTGCTTTCACATGTACGAACATAGTAGTTGGACTGCTTTATTTTCTTGCCATTGTATTTTTACCCTAACGTTTCATGTGTCTGCAAAGGATGGAGAAAATATAGGGACCTAATCTTCTGGTCCTCTTACTTGGGCCAGGAGAAAATATAGGTACCTAATCCTCTGCTCCTCTTACTTGGGCCAGAGCATCCAAGCCCCAAGTAAGGAGACCAGAGGATTAGGTCCCCATATTTTCTCCATCCTTTGCAGACATATGGAACGTTAGGGTAAAAATACAATGGCAAGAAAGTACAGCAATCTTGGATGCTCTGGCCCAGAGTAAGGGGACCAGAGGATTTGACTACGAAAATATGTGGTTGTTTAGTGAGTCAACTCTGAAAATAAGATATTTCTGTGTCCATATTAAGAACAAATATTCGGTAACAAAACTGATCTGTGCATTGGGAGATACACTTGATCTAAGTATTAATAATTGTTGAACAAACTTTTTTTATTTTTCTAAATTTTGAGGTTTTTGTTAGTTATGTATGAGAAGAGTTCCTGAATTTAATATATGTTTAATAAAGTAATATTTGAGGATTTAAGTAATATTTTCATGACCATATATAGCCATGTTAATATAAATTGGAATCAATCACTTTAATTTTGAAGCATCTCCTCTTCTTTTCTGATCTTTAAAGTGGTATCAAAGCTATATAGAAAAAAATGAAGTCACATTCTCCCTTTCAATTTCTAAAGTTCACCAAAGAAAACTCTGATAATTGATATATTCGAATGAAAATAGTGCTACAATCTTTATGCATAGGTGATTTCGAAAAGGGTGTAGATCAACTTAAAAATGAAGGAGTTTTGACTATGTAAAGAAAGAGACACTCTAGAAGCATCAAAATAATGATTAACAAGTATTAACTTCAATTCATATATCCCTGAATAAAACTATGATTGAGAAGGTTTTAAGAGCATTATACAAATTTTACAAAAATCTCTTAAGAGTAATTGATAAAGTGACAAAAAATTGATCTTCCAATCTTAAGGGCATAATTTAAAGTCCTTAAGATGAAAAATTCTAAAGCAATTTCATATTATTTCATTGAAGTATTGACATCGTCAATTAGTTATGTAGTGGAAAGACATTAGAAGATATTCGAGTGATTGAAAAAATTATTTGATCACTTAATATGAAATTAAATTACGTTGTTTTAACTATTGAGGAATCAAAAGATTTAGGTTTTATGATGATTGATCAACTCACGAGTTCTTTACAAGCTCATGAGAAGAGGATGTATAAGAAGGAGCCACAGATAAAAGTTTTTTCAAAGTTGAACTTGAAAGACAATGAAGATGAAAAAGATGATGGCAAAGAAGAGCTTTCAAAAGAAAGAGGAAGAGAAAAAGGTCGTAGTAGTGGAGGGCATGGCAATTATCTAGCACATGGAAGTAGAACAATTGACAGAAATTTAAACAAATGTGAAATTCACTAAAATTAATGTATAAGAGGACATGATAAAATCTACTAGTATAGACAAAGGTGCAGAGTTAATAAACAATGTTATGTAACAATAAATTTTAGCAAATTATAATCATATATGGAAAGGAAGAGAAGTCATGCACAAAAGGAGAGACAGGTGAACATCCAAATTGGCTCTTGACATATAATGGAGATGGTGATGGTGAAAATAATTAAGAAACATGGTTCTTAGACATAGGTGTAAGTATTCATATAACTAAAAAAGGAATTTATTTATATCACTTGATGAATCTTTTAGAGGTAATATTTCTTTTGGAGACAATATAAAAGTTATTATCAAAGAGAGAGATGATATTTTATTTAGACAAAGAAAAGGTCTCATCAATTTATCTCCCAAGTTTATTATCTTCTAGCCTTGAAATACAATATTTTGAACTTGAGACAACTTTTAGAGAAATGATATAAGGTAGAGATAAAGAAAACTCTTGTATTAACATATGACAAAAATAAATTGATCAATAAGGTAAAGATATCTATAAATATAATATTTTTTCTCATAATATATATTGATTATGTGAAGTCTTTAAAAGCTTGTACAACATACATGATTTAGTTTTGTCATTTTTAAATGGGTCATTTGAATTCAGAGGATTGGAGTCTTTATCAAAGGAGGAGATAGTGTATGGACTATCTTTTATTGACCAACCTAATCAATTATGTAAAGGGTGCATGTACGAAAAACAATTGATAAATTCATCTATAAAGGAATTACTTTTAAGAGCTTCAAAACTACTTTAACTTGTGCATGCTTATATTTATAGTCATTTTAATCTTTTTTTTGGAAAAATAAAGTATTTTTTACTTTTTATTTTGATTATAACAACAAGATATTAGTATACTGGTTGAAAGAGAAATATGAAGGCCTTGAACTTTTCAAAAAACAAAAAGTGTTGGTTGAAAATGAACACAAATATCCAATAAAGCGTTGATAACTAATTGAGGTGTTGAATTTATTTTTAATTAGTTTAATTATTATTATAATTATAAGGGTATTTACAGATTCTTGATACTCCCAAGATCACCTTATCAAAACAATGTTATAGAGAGGAAGAATATAAGTGTTCTTGATATGGCTATGAGCATATTATAGAGAAAACAAGTGCCTAAAGAATTTCAGGTTGAAGCAGTGACATGAGTGATATATTTATATAATAGATGTCCTTCTAGAAATTTGAAGAAGATCACTCAATAAAAGGTATGGAGTAGAAGGAAATCAAGTCTCTTTCATTTAAGAGTTTTTAGTAGCATTGGATATTTTATGCTCCAAATGAAAACAAGAAGCAAGCTTAAAGGCAATAGTAAGGAACTCATTTACTAAGTTCAAGATTAAAAGGATACAAACTTTATAATCGTAAAAGCAAGAAGATGTTGGTTAGTCGATATATCAAGTTTACTGAAGATGATTTTTTAAAAAGGTACAAATAAGAGGAAGATTACAATTTCTTAATTCTAATCAAACTAGAATTGATAATCAACTTCCTACATCACCTACAGCACCATCCTATAGTCATATTGATCAAGTCCTTCAACCTCATTTTAAAAACTAAGAAAATTGAAAAATCTATGTGACATTAATGCTAAAATAGAGGGAAACAACAATTCTTCTCTTTATTGCTTTCTCTTGATAAGAAATGGAGAGCAAATATGAATGAAGAAATGATATTCAATTGTCAAAAATAATACATGGGAGCTAGTTTCACTTCAATACAAACATGCTGTTGAAGTGTAACAAATTTACAAATTAAAGAAGAATGAAAAAGTTGAAGTGGAGAAATTTAAAGCAAAACTTGTTGTAAAGTGATATGTTTGAAAGGTTGGTACAAATTATGATGAAATGTTCATACCGGTTTCTCGGTCGAAAATTGTTCAATTAATCTTTGTAATGGCCACTCAATGAATATGAACTTTTCTAAACGACTATTTAGAAAAGGAGGTATATCCAAAGCATATTTTTTGAACAACTATTTAGAAGTGGAGCAAATAAATGGTTATGATGTCAAAAGAATAGAAGACAAAGTCTTAAAGTTGAAAAAGGCTTTGTATGGGTTAAAGCAAGTTTCTAAGGTATGGTACAGTCATATTGATAATTAATTACAGAAGAAAAGATAAATAAAGTATTTACATGAGTATGATCTTTATGTTAGAGAAAATCAAAATGGTGATATGTTGAATATTTTCTTGTATGTTGATGATTTCATTTTTACATAAAACAATTAAGCTACATTTGAGGAGTTTAAGAATGATTAGGCGACATAGTTTGAGATGGATAATATTAACTTTATGTCATACTATCTAGCCATTGAAATGAAACAATCAAAAGAAGGTACTTTTATATCACAAAAAAAGTTAAGCTAAAAAGATTTTAAAAGAGTTCATCATAGAAATTCTCAATTAGTTTTGAGAATTACTGTTGAATACAAAACCAAGTTATCAAGACTTGATGATGATGAAAAGGTATATGCATTAATGTATCAAAGTTAGTTAAAATTTTGAGATACTTAATATGTTTAAGGCTTAATATTCTTTTATAATATTGTCATTATAAGTCACTATATAGAGACACTAATAATAACACTTTTGATAGTTGTGAAAAGGATTTTGAGAAATGTTAAATGAATAACAAATTATAGTTTGTTCTATTTTAACAATTTCACTTTGGTTGGGTATAACGATAATTATTGGAAAGGTGATATGGATGACAAAAACATACCTCAAGTTTTTATTTTGTATTGGAGATATTTCATTCATATAAAAGTTGAAGAAACAATTGGTTATTACTCTCTCCGCTTGTGAAATAGAGTATATTGTTACTGTCACATGTATTTAATGTACTATTTGATTGTAAAATTATTAGAGACAATGTGATTGCAACAAATTAAAGTTAGAATTTAATTTTAAGGAGTGGCACTAGGGGTTACACTTGAATTAAATATTAATAATTATTAAAATTGACTTGAAATATTTTCGGTTTCCTTAAATTTTGAGTTTTTTAATTAGTTATGCATATGGAGGGTTTTTAATTTTAATGTATGTTTAATATAGTAGTATTTAAGGAATATCATGTAAGCTAAGTTTTTGTGATTATATATAGTCTTTTTATTTCCTATAAAAGGAAATCAATCACTTTAAGTTTGAATCATTTGCTTTTCTTCCATAACCAACATGTATCCAATAATTCACTATTTAAGTATTATGTATTTGGCATAACCTATTAAGATTATTAAGATGCTTGAATAAAATCTTGTACAATATTTTTTCTTTATATTATATTTAAAATAACTATACGATATCTTTTAAGAAAGGGATAAGAATTGTTTAAATTATTTTAAAAATATACTTGCTATACTTTTTTCTCATTAATCCACTGATCGTAATAAGGATGGATTTTTGTTTATAGCAAGAATAATCAGTATATAGTAATTGACATCATTCGATGATTACTAATCATCTTCAATTAAACATGCAATTTTTAAACTTAATTTGTTTAGGTTGCGTTTTTTGTTTGATGTTAAATGATTTATTTTTTCTCTAAAATCACTCATTTCCTATTTACAAGAATAATGCATACTTAATGCATAGCTAGTGGCGAATAACATATTATACAACATTTTGACTGCAGTTTAAATGACTAAGAAATAGCAAATTTCTTGACCCTTTAATTTGAATATCTCTTTAACTACTATATACTAAGCGTGTATGGGATGACGACGAAGAATTGTAATCCAACTATCTAATTCATCCAACAACTGTCGTCCTCCTCCTCTTGCTTCACTCTCCATTCTCTTCCTATTAAATGGTCTCAATCATGTTAGAGCTTCATTTATTTGAGAGACCACGAGCTTCGCTCTGTAATACTCTTCCCTCTCTCCAATCTCTTCTCATTAAATGGTCTCAATCATGTCAGAGCTTCATTTAATTGAGAGACCATGAGCTTCACTCTCCATTACTCTTCCTATTAAATAGTCTCAATCATGTTAAAGCTTCATTTAGTTGAGATACAAGGCTTCATTTAATTGAGATACATATCAAAGATAAAATACCAAAACTCTCCAAATTTCCACCCTTTCTATCCCTCCCTCTCCTAAAATTGTAGCCTTCAAAGAGATATTTTCCCTAGTGTCTACTGTGACACCACCTTCAGCATCATCGTCACCCTTACCATTATATGCGATGGATCTTTCTTTCTCCCTCTCTCAAACCCAGATTGTCACCTCTATCATCATATGTCATGGTTCTGGAGAAAACCCACACTGTGTGATCGTCAGTCACCTTTTTTTGCACGAGGGTTTGCTAATAATATGTCGTGAAGAAAGAGAAATTGATTGACGATGAAGAGGAGTTATTGAACTATTGACGAGTCACTAGTACCTAATGAGAGGTCTTCGTCTGTACCGAGACATGCCACAACCCACTCGTTTATTCGTCTGACCTAACTCGAGGGGCGTGTTGTGGGGATGTATGAGGTAGGAGTTCAAATAGGCATCCTTCGAGAAGGAGTGGAGCTCCGACGGTGACGATTTACCACAATTGTTGCAGGTGGGTGTTTCTCTTTTAGATGATCTTTAGATTTTTGTAAAATCAAGGTTTTAAGATTAAAGATTTGTGCTCCATTTTTTTATGCAGGTTAATGTTGGGTAACAACATCAAAATTTTGGATGACAACATGTTAGGGAATCTGGGACTTTTGATTGATAATATGGTTAGAGAAATGACAGAGGATGTCTCTATATTCCATTAGTTTTTTCGGCGATTAATAAGCTTGTCCAGAAACAGAGGCAGCAATTTAAGAAGGAATGGAGCTCCTATGGTGATGATGATTGTCAGCGACAATTTACCACAACTATTACAAGTGGGTGTTCCTCTTTTATATGATCTTCAGATTTATGTAAAATCAAGGTTATAAGATCAAAGATCTGTTCTCCAGTTTTGTTGATGCATGTTAGTGCTGGGTAATAGCATCAAAATTTTGGATGACGACATGTTGGAGAATTTGAGACTTTTGGGTCAGATTGTGGTTGGAGACATGAAAGAGGACGGTGGTGGTATGATGTCTATTTTCCAGTAGTTTTTTTTCGTTGATGAGACTTATATTCAAAGATAATGTTTAAATTATTACGACGGGGTTTAAATGCTAGGTAGAATTGTTTAGAAATTAGTTGAAACATCAGTTATCTTTAAAAAAAAATGTTGGTGACAAGTTACATGAATAATAAAGCAACGTCTGATTTTCCAAGTTGAAACTACAGAAGAGAATGTTCTTTGTAAAGGTTTTTAAATCTTTTTTTTTGTTTATTTTTTTGTAGGTCATCATCAGATGGTGATGATTGTGGTCATTCATGGAAGGCAGTCAACATTACGTAGTTCTTATCAAGAAATTCAAGATACATCAACTAACAACTTGAGTCAATACTTTCCTGAAGAGAAGTGCTTAGAGATAACAAATGATGGAGCATAGAGTTGCATTACTTGTTTTGTGTTTGATGCATCTATAGAAAACTTAGCTTGTTTCTTTATTAGGCACTAAAGAGTATGAGTGAGCAGTTAAAAGTAAGACAATTGTATTCTTCATGAAAAATGTTTCCAAATGTATAACATTAGAGATTGATTGCTGCTATTTTAAGAGGGATATTTGTTTTGCTGATAGGTATCTTTATTTTCTATTCTTTTTCCCTTGCCTGTTTCTGATATGAAAATGGATAAATATGTATGCATTCATACTATGTGTCTTGTGGAGAAATGCAGGATCTAGGAATACTATCCATACAATTGGTTCTATGTGAGCTAACTTTCAAACATCAACTAACAACGTTGGTCCTAACATTCATGAAGAGGAGTGCTTAGAGATAACAAATGATGGAGCACAGAGTAATATTACTTATTTTTTGTGTTATTTCTTTATTGGGCGGTAAAGTATAAGCAAGCAGTTAAAAGTAAAAAAACTGTGTTCTTTATGAAATTTTTTTCCAAATGTATAACAATAGAGGTGGAATGATATTTTAAAAGTGTAAAAAACTATTATCTCGTCTTTTCAAAACCTCCCTCGTACAAAAGTTATTGTCATTAGTGCAAATTATATTTAGGAATAGGTGGAGGTGACTTTGAGCTGACTAAATTTCACTCGTCTTTTCAAAATCTCCCTTATACAGAAGTTATTGTCGTTGGTGCAGATTATAATTGGGAATAAGTGGAGGTGTATCTTGGGTGAAAGAGACTATGAGCTGACTAAATTTCAGACTAATAAATTTTAGTTGTTGACTGAACAATTTAACTTATCAAAAGTCTAAACACTGAGAGACACATGTCAATTTTAAGATGCAACATCTAACACAAATCTTGACAATAATTGACTAGGAAGATGCAGTAGTTGAGAATAACCAAGTGGAGTATTTGAGTGGCAAAATACAGTACTGCAAATAATGATTTAGAGATGCAACATTATAACTGACTTAAAATCATAGTTGTGATTGCGCTGACATAAATTAAAAAAAAAACACATTCTTAAAAGTTATTCCACCTGCTAAACTATATATTCTATTTCCCATGTTTTCAATTGTTGCATAAACCAAAAGATTTTCAACTTATTTAGCCTTTTTCCTTTTCTTTGATATTACTTCATTTTTTTAAGAATCGGAAAGAAAGAAACATATCATCCACTCAATGAGAAAAATGAAGTTGTGTTGGAGCTTTTAAGGAAACTAACTCTTCTCTCGCTGAAGCAGATGGGGATATTTTGTCTATTTTCACTGCTCATACTTAGTTTTCTTTCAGGGTTCAAGATTCAAGCTTTCAGTGTTTTTGCTTTACCATTATCTATGTAATTATCAACCCTTACTTTGCAATTTAGGTGCTTGATGACAAAAATTTTCATTTGCAATCAGAATGTTCAATTTTGGATAAAAGTTTGTAGTGTTCTATTATCTTTATCTTCAACATTATATCAGTATTAAAGGGAATAGCTATTGTCATTAACATTATATAGTACCTAATTACAGGAGATATTTTTCAACAAAGCTTATGTTGGATGATTTTTTAAAGCTAAAGGTGATAATGTGAAGAAGGCTGTAAAGAGTTTAAGGGTTGCCTTTCTTGAGAGATAACATGGTGATTGGTATTGTAACAACAACCTCCATTATCATATGACTAGTACCACCAAATTTTGGAGAAAAGTTTTTTTACCCTTTTTTATTACTTCTTAGTCTTCTCTTTTCCATAATCATTTGTTTTCCTTTTTGTTCCAGTAGCCATGAGTTCAAAATAAAGAACAAACTTTAGCTTAGAATCTATCAATCTCTTTATTTTTTGGTTACTTTTTATTTTCTGTTTCTTGTTTTGGAATACAGAAAAATTTATGGCAGATCAATTTTCTGCTGATCTTGTAGAAGGATGGCCTATGTAGCAAGTCACGATGAAGATTCAAGATTTGAACTCCTCCATTTCCCTCTTATACCACTTTTTGCATTTTTTTTCAAATTGAAAGAAAAAAGGAAATGGTTGATATGATTCCTTTTGTATATCTTCTCAAGATTCTAACTTTGCATCTATTATGTATATATTGCTTTAAAGGCTTTACTATTCCTTTATTCCCATCAGTTACAATTTTTTTTCGTTAAACAAGGTTATTGCAAGTTCCATTCACAAAAAGTTGTAAATGACTATATAAACCTTTAGATCCTGCTTCCATTTCCATTTCTTTTTGCTTCTTAATTCATTATATCAATTACTATCTTTCATTTAATTTTTTAGATAGATTCAAACACTTCCTCACTTTTACTTTGGAGGTGGCCATTTCAACCATGTGAAGAAACGACGAACAATTTGACTAACCTATGCCACTTAAACATGATACTACGTCTGCCTTACAATCCTCTGTAACTCCAAAAATAGAATATATCTCTAACTCAATACACATAATTGTGGTCCTTTAATAGATATAAAAAATTCATAGTTTTTGAAAATAATATCTATTTATTAAATAATTTATTAAGATTGTATAATTTATTATTTATTATGTTTTCCAGAGAAATGGATGGTAAACTTGGGAAGAACAAATGGAACAGAAACATTTTTAAAAATGAGGATAAAATTGCTCCGCAACAAAGAGAGAACAAAGATAGATACATAAAAGTTACTTAATTTACTTAACAGAAGAAATTTATGTTTGTAAGGAACTCTAGAATCCCCTACTTAACCAAACTCTTCATCAATCTCTGACTCTCGTTAGTTTGAAATTAAATATAAATTCTCTTTTTCTTTTATCTGGATGACTTCATCAAACACCTTACAAATGATGCCATTTAAGCCACTTAATGAGATGAAATGACTGCTACCTTCCCATTTGTTTAGACCAAACCCTATTTACTAAGTCAATAAGTACATTAAGAAAGAACCAACAAGTCGAATTTAACTGATAGATATTTATTAAACATGGGAACTTGATAGACATGTATTTAAAAAAGAACCATGATTTAACTGATAAGTATTTATTAAAGGTAGGACCTTACATATATAAAGATGCTCAACATTCGAAAAGAAACTACATATTGTATGCTGAAGAAAACAGTGAAAAAATGATTAATATTAGGTCTTTGATAATAATACAATAGAAATTTGTTAGCTGTACATCGTCAATTTAAAATCATCGTATATACAAGACCAGTAAATGATAGGATTAGATTGCACTGATATTCAATTGTCAATATATTTAAACATGTTGGTGAGCTCCAAACTATAATCACCCGTACATCAAATTCATCAAATCCTTTGTGTTTCTGTGAAAAAAAGTTTTGAGCTTCATTTATCCAACCTTCGTAATTTCTTTGCTTTTGCTTTGAAATATATTTGCAAAATAATTCCTTTTTTTCAGTTTAGTAATATATCCATCTTATTGATCCTTCATTCATTTTCATTATATTGTGTAAAAAGATATCAACAACCTGTTTTGCAATTTTTTTCTTAACATATCACTCTATAATAATAAATGTAGTTTTTTTATTTGGACTTTTAAGCATGTCTTCAACTTCCCTTTGAATGCATATTAGAACAATCCTATCCTTAGAAAATCCTAAAATTGAAGAATCACATAATAAAATACTTTGAAATATGGGATATAATTGAATGAATAATGGAGAAAACAAAGATATATTTTTGTCGTGTTAGTGGTTTCTTACTTTTACTTGGTTTATGTCTTTTTTCAAATTGCTTGTTTTTTGTAGGAGTTGTTGTCCAGCCTTGCATTTGCTTTGTACTATTGGGGTATGTTTTTTATATTTCTCTTATAAAATATTATGTCGAGTTTTACTCTATTTTTTTGGAGTTTCGATATTCTTGGATGAAGTTTTGGTATGTTAATTTTTTCTACAATTCTTCTAAATTTCTTTAAGCACATTTAGCCTATGCGTATGAATTTTTTTATCATTTCACTAGATAAGCTATTTTCTTCTCATATACTTGGGTGGTATCTACAATTACTTTCTAATACATCAAATTTTCTAACTAAAGTTACTAGTTTTGGATAGCAAAGTGGTATCAGAGCTTAGGACAACCATCATGTTGTTGGTTTGAATCCCAAATCAATCAATGTGTGAATGGAATTCTGCTTGTGGTAGTATGAGCTGCCAATCACGCAAGCGGAGCGTGGTGGACTTATAAGATTTGATTTTGCCCTACCTTCAACTCGAGTTTTGGGTAGTAAACAGATATCTAGATTGAAGCAATTATCTTTTTAAGTTTTGACATTACTAAATTTAAAATGTTAATTTTTTCTTTAAATTTATTTTGATTTCTTTTTGGATAATTATTTGTATAATGACTTTCTTCTTTACATAACCAACATCTACATTTTTTCTTATTTTCTAGGCAATATTTCTTTTTCGGTTTATATTTACGGTAGGCCTTTCTTCTAAAATATTTATTATAAGGTCTAAATTTTTTTATATGGTTTAAATTGTTGAGATGGATACTTATGTCATTTATGTTTTTTATATTTTCACTGTTTTCTAAAGATTTGAGATTGATTATCACATCCGTATTGTTGTGGCACTTCTGAATATTTTGAACAACATAATTGAATATCTTTGTGTCTTAATGTTTTATGTAATTTTGTTTCTAAACATTTTTGTGCTATTACTTCTTTCGTAATTGTAATTGCTCCTCCTAAATTATAGGCAACTATATTTTTATTTTGTTTTCCAAAAATCATTCTTCTATTGTTTTATTTATAGGATAAGGTAGTTTTTGGATAAATATTTGTATATACATTTTTTGTTCTCCTCGTGTTAATTTATAGTAATATTTTTAAATTCACAAATATATTCATCTAAATAACAATGATCATAGATTCACATATTGTTTAAATGCCACAAAGCGTTGATTTTTAAACATTGATTATAGATTCCTTCAATGCAATTAAGGTTAAAATGATTAATTAAATCCTATAAAAACTTCATGCTTTGGCGGGTCATTAATAGGTGGATACATTCCATTGCTTATTCCAATTTGGATATAAGCCATCCTTGGGATTTGAATGGTAGAGTCCTTGAAATTATCAGCTTTTGTAAAGATGGGATAAGTGTTGAATACCTTTAGAAATATTTCTCGGTCTTTGGCAAATCTATCTTTGTAGTTTTTTCTTACTTGGATAAATCCAACAGGGAATTCTGCCAGGCTGTGTAAGGTGGTTAGATAAATAGTGTCTATTAAACCACTATGAAAAAAATAAAAAGGTGGTTAATGGTTCGACTTTAGGGAAAATGATTGCTTTTGGTCCAAACAGTCCTCGATTTTGTGTATAGTACTGAAATTGTTTCTAGGCTTCAGTCCATTCGTTTAATGCTTGGAAGCATTCATAAATAGCATCAGGAGTAATTCTTTTCATTTTTTCCTTGAGAGCTCTAGTTGGTAGGGCACTGATTCTATCCATATTAATTGGTTTTCCAAGTTGTTTCATTTTGGGGTCACTATCTGGTTTTTCTATCACTTGCTTATATTGGGATTCTAAGACTGGATTTCTGAATTTAACTAAGGCTTTTTCTGCTTCGATTTTGGTATTGTAGGCTTTATGGATAATAGATGATTTTTTTGTGATGTGTAGAGAGGCTTTATGCCATTCATCATAGAGGCCTGCATGGATCTGTTAAATATAACATAGGTTTTGTTTTCTTTATGGTCTTCTTGCTTTTGGTCTATAATAGGTGTTGTAGAGGTAGATTGGCTGATAGAAGGAGTAACTGCTTGGGTTATTTGTTATGGAGTACTAGGTTGAATAGTTAAGGTTGTTTAAGCTTGGGTTATTTGTTTTTCCAATAGTTAGATGGTAGATCGTAATTGATTAATTTCCTTTATGACTATTCCAACTTCTTGTTGTAATTCTAATAATTCTGCTTCTTTTTTATTTAGTGAATCCTTCAAACTGGTGATAGCTGCTTCCATTCTCGAGTGAGGGTATCTGTAAGACTGTTAGCAATATATGTAATATATTGAATTTGCAAAATTTTATTGAGCTAATTCTAATTGCCACCGAATTAATCGGCCTTGATTATAATTGGTTTTCATATTGTATTTTGTAAAACCACTTAGATACTTGGAATCTGTTTGAATAAGAAAGTTGACTGGTAACAAGTCCACTTTCCATCTTCGTAATGTTCTTAAACATGCTAATGTTTCCTTCTCATGAGTAGGGTATTTCCTGCAGTTGGATTGAATGTCTCATTGATATATTTACAAAATGATATTTCCTTAAGTTGGGTGGTTTTGCCAAAAGACGACCAACCTATGTATCCATACTTGCATCAATTTGAACAAGCAATGTATCCTTCAGAGAGTAATTGTATAATTCAGGCAACTTTTTAAAAAGAGCTTTTAATGCTTTGATAGTGTTCGTATCTTCATTAGTCCATGATCATTGTTTCGTGGTACTACACTTTAATTGTAAAGATCTTCTTTCTTTAGCTAGATCCTTTAAAAGTCCTTGGTCAAAAATATAATATAATAATCCGAAAATTTTTGTACTTAAGTTTTTTCAATTTATTAGGATTTTTTTATTTTTCAAGAATGTTTGGTTGTAATTTTAAATAGCCATTATAAAATTCTATACCTAAATATCTATATTGTGTTGTGCTAATTTTATTTTCTTTTTACTAAAAATTAATCCTTTTTGGTGACATCTATTTAAAACAATTTTTACTTTCTTTAAATGATCATCTTTATCTTTATTTGAAAAGATCATAATGTCATCAATATAGGCTAAGGTAAATTCATCTAATCCTTCTAAATTATTATCCATAAATCTTTGATATATTCCAGGTGCTTGCTTTAAGCCAAAAGGTAATACATTCCATTGATAATGTTTTTGAGAGGAACATGTAAAAGTAGTTAAAGGTTTTGTGTTTTCACGTAATCTTAATTGTCAATATCTAGATTTTGCATTTAAAGTTGTAAACCAATGATATCCTTTTTAATCTAGTTATTTATAAGCATCTCCTACTGTGGCTTTATTTAATTCTTTATAATTAATTACCATTCTTCTTTTTCCTCATTTTTGTTCAGAATGATTATTAACATAAAATACTGGTGCTGAATGTTTACTTGTACTAGGTGAAATTAATTGTTTTTGTAATAATTCAGAACATTCACTTAAGAATTCTTGTATTTCTTGTTGTGTATAAGGAATATTATTGTTAATATTAATTTCTTGTGTAGGATCTTTTAATTTTATTTCAATTAATTGGTTGTTATTATTTTTTATTGGATCTAATGGGTTTTCACTACATACTTTATCTATTAAGGTTTCGATTTCAATGTATAAGGTTATGTTGTTAAGTTAGTCAAATTGTAATTGATTAAGTTTTTCAGTTACTAATTGTAAAGTTTTATAATAAGTGGTATGATAAATAGGAATTTTAAGAATAACAGATTTCTGATTTATTGATTTTATTGTTGGTGTTTTTAATGTTATATAGTGTAGATATTGACAAAACGGATTATATAATTTAAGAAAATTATTGCCTAAAATTAGTGGTAATCATGATTCTTGTTGATAAATAGAAGAGACAATGAATGCATAATTTTCGATAATTATATTATTATAGTAGCTTACGTACCATATAGATTTTATACTTCCATAAGCTATTCTTATTTGTAATGGTTTGTTAAGTTTTTTTCCAATTGTTTAATAATGCCTTAGATGCTATACAAATAGTTGCTCCAGTATCTATATATGCATTTAGTTTTTTATTCTGAATATGTACTTGAATAAAAGTTGTACTCGGATTTAGTTGTTGATGCTGATTCTAAGCTTTCATGTTGATAGATAGATGAAATTGTTGAATTAGTTTCATAATATGATTCATGTCTAAGTTATATTTTATTGTCGAATTTAAAATGTTAATTTTTTATTTAAATTTATTTTGATTTCTTTTTGGACAATTATTTGCATAATGATCTTCTTCCTTGCATAACCAACATCTACATTTTTTCTTATTTTCTGGGCAATATTTCTTTTTGGGTTTATATTTCCGATAGGCCTTTCTTCTAAAATATGTATTATAGGGTCTAAATTTTTTATATGGTTTAAATTGTTGACATGGATATTTATGCCATTTATATTTTTTATATGTTCGTTGTTTTCTAAAGATTTGAGATTGATTATCACATTCGTACTATTATGGTACTTCGGAATATTTTGAACAACATAATTGAATATCTTTGTGTCTTAATGTTTTATGTAATTTTGTTTCCAAACATTTTTGTGCTATTACTTCTTTTGTAATTGTAATTGCTCCTCCTAAATTATAGGCAACTATATTTCTATTTTGTTTTTCCAAAAATCATTCTTCTTATGTTTTATTTATATGATAAGGTAGTTTTTGGATAAATATTTGTATATACATTTTTTGTTCTCCTCAAGTTAATTTATAATAATATTTTTTAAATTCACAAATATATTCATCTAAATAAAAAATATCACAGATTCGCATATTGTTTAAATGCCACAAAGCATTTTTTTTCTTTCTTCGTTTTCAATTTCCTGTTTATATGAAATAATGTCTTTTCTTGTAAATTCTTTGTAGATTTCATTGACTACTACTTTAAAAGCATTCACTGGTTCTACTACGTTTAGCTAATCAGTTGTATTTTTTATTTGTATTTCATTATCTAATAAAAAATCTAGTACTATGCTCGTAGTTTTATAAGTGATAAAATTCCATAAAGTAGTTATATTATTAATTCATTCAAATTGTTTTTCTAATTGTATAACTAGTGCTAATTTATTTGACCATTCTAGTAATAATTTTTCTAGTGTTATTACACATCTAAATTGAGAATTCCATCTGGTCCTAAGGTTATATATTTAGGAGTGTACTTGGTAGGAAATTTTCAAAATTTATTATTTTTCTGTAATATCCAAAATGATTTAATTCTTCTTTTGTTTGAATATTTTATAATCCCAACTATATTTACGTTGATTTTCTCTTTTTCATTTTTCTCCACTTTTACTAGATTCAGGTTGCTCTTCTGGTTTATGTTGATTAGTATAAATATCTTGGTCATATTCATATCCATAAATAATTTCATCTTGATCTGTGATAGGTTTTACAGTTTCAATTGGTTTGCTAATATTAGTTAAAGTTAATTGATTAATTAGTTAAGTTATTTCTTTCAATTGATTGTTAATGTCTGTTTCAATATAATGTTGATACTCTAACAGTTTATCATTTCTAGATAATGTTAACACTCTAATAGTTTATTAGATTTAAACATTTTCAATTAGGGAGTCATGCAACATTAATTTCAACTTATTAAAATTTGAAAAACCCAACCTTTTGCATTAGTTCTTCGCCCTAGTCATTAGAGACCCATATTTTAGCCTCAAATATGGGACTTGAATCACACTATCACATTATCCAGTTGACAAAATCTTTAAAATTATTGTAATAACATTTTGAATTAATCATAAACTTTGAATATGGTTACATAGACAATATACATGTAATTATTAATTTTACTAAAATGACTAAATGCCAAATATATAAAATTATTTTAAAAATACTAATCTATATTCAATTTAAAATAAATATATTTGTTTTTATTCATTCAATATGATCATAATACATTTTTTTGAGCCTATATCTATATATACCCCAACCATAACTATGATCTTAAAAAGAGAGCTTATCGTTCTAATAAGAGATCATAGTTTTGGATGGCTCTCATAATCTGACGATATGGAATACTTTCTCGGGTGCCATGTTCTCTTATTTGAGTGACGTACAAGTTATAGGTACGTGGACTTAGGAGCTCCCCTTGCAGAGAATGGAGAAGCCCCTAAATTTCATTCTCACCTTTCGTGAAAAGCTGGGACATTCAGGAATATCCAGAAAGACAGTTAGGGAATTGGTCTGATTCTATCTTTGTTTGGTCTGATTCTATCTTTGTTCGTTCTGTTTGAAGAGAAGAAGGATCCCAAAGAATCGATCTTGCTTTTAGTTTTAGTTGTTGAATCTCTCTTTGATTGAAAAATGTGTGATATTTAGAATATATATATATATATATATATATATATATACATATATATATATATAATTTATATAATATATAAACAAGTTAGAAGTTCTCAAGGAAACGATTCTTGATTTTTTAATTTATCATTTCTAGATAATGTTAATACTGTAATAGTTTATTATAGTAAAAATTGTTCAATTAGGGTGGAACCTGGCCTAAAGTCATGCTGCATTAATTTCAACTTATTAAAAATTGAAAAACCCAACCTTTTGCATTAGTTTTTCATCCTGGTCATTAAAGCCCCGTATTTTAGCCTTAAACATTGGACTTGAATCACACTATCACATTATCTAGTTGACAAAATCCTTAAAATTATTCCACTAACATTTTGAATCAATTGTAAACTTTCAATATGGTTACACATACAATATACATGTATTTATTAATTTTATTAAAATTATTAAATACCAATTATATAAAATTATTTTAAAAACTAATCTATATTCAATTAAATATTTTTTTTATTCATTCAATATGATCATAATGCATTTTTGAGCCTAAAATATATATAGACAATATTATATACTCATAAATTTATTTTTAAGAATCTTAAAAACTTATCATGTAAAATTTTTTAAAATCTAGATTGATGTGTGATACATTACGAAATCATCTATTATTTTATTAAAATTAAAATTTTACAAAAATTAAATTAACATATAATGTCTTTTAAATATACAAGAAATTAGTCATTTTTAGTAAATATATGATTTTATAATAACGTTATTACAAAAAATTCTCAAATGTATTTATTTTAAAAAATGATTTTAAGTTTAAACGTCAAATGAAACTTTTCTATAACAATTAAAATGTCACATAAAAGTCAAGAAATTAATATCTATTTTAAAAAGTGAAAATTTTTATTTTTATTTAAAAAGTTAAAAATTTTAATCATTGTTATGATTTTATATCGTATTTATAATTTGATAATTATTTAATAAGTTAATAATATTATTTTCAAAAATTAATTATAAATAGTTATTTTCAATGACTTCTTAAATTGTATTGTGAATGATTTGATAAATTAAAGTAATCTAAACTTATCAAAAGGTGTTGTATATATGATATTTTTGTTTCAAAATCATTAATTTCTTTTGAACTGAAAAATTTATATTCATTCCAATAACTAATTTTTGTAAATTTACGTTATATATTAAAATTTACCAACATAGTATAAAATTATTTTAACCTAAATTATCATTAACCACTTAAATTTATTTGCAGAATATAATTATTTAATATAGAATTAAATTGTAAGCTTATATCAAAATTTTATTATATAATTATACAATGAAGAACAACAATTACATGCTAATAATTTTATCTTATTAAATCAATTTATGGCTTTATTTTTCTTCATTTTCTACAATATCTATTTAGCGTGGATAGTTGTTGGTTATTTCTCTCTTCATTCTTTATCTACTTTCAGAGATGGATAGAAATGCCAAAAGGCGTAAAAAGTATGTTGAAATGCCAGAAAATAAAAAATAGGATCTTCTACAACGATGTCGAGAAGCTTATACTGCAAAGAAGAGTAATGCTGCTCTATCAGTTTTTGGTCGTAGAAATAAGAGGTCTAAAACTGATATGTCCAAGATGACAGATAATTTTTGTCAACATGATTTGTTTATAAAAGAACATTGATGTCAACTAGTTCGTCATCAACTTGTTTATTCTACCATTGATAGCATTATTGTAGAAGATCAACTGTTTATTTGTCCTTCCTATACTTAATGGATTATGCCAATGTGAATCATTCCTTTCTTTGACTAGGAGAAGTTGTCGGTAGATAATTAGCAGCTGAAGTGTCTAATAATATGCAACATAATTTGGATTGTCCAAATATATCTTCCTTTTCTATTTTATTGACCTGAATGACACCTGTCGAGGATCAAGGTATAAATCTTCTTAGCTATATTCTTTGTAGTTTTTTACATTTATTGCTCCTCAAAGTGATCAACCCTTTTATAAATCTTTTTAGGGATAAACCATTATCATTCTTATTTAAAATTAACATGCCTAAAGAATTATCCTACTAAACCTCTATAACTTCCTTTTGTTCCCAACTATGAGCATTGTGGTGCCAAAAGATTCTATTTAGAGCCCCCATCATTTTATTGTTTGTTAGGAGAGATTTCCATTCTAGCTCTATAAATGCCATAAGCTCTAAAACGATTATTTATTGACTGTGATGAAGTGTATGAGCATTTTAGGAAGAATGTTCATGCATATAATATTAATGTGGCTTTTACTTCATATAGAGTTAGGTATGATAGAAAGGTGTTTATACATTTCGTGTTTAAGGTCGAGTTTATCATTTCTTTGAAATTTTAGTTTGACAACTAATAAAGTGTTTGGTATCCAACTCTATTTCTTTTATACTAATGAGGAACTTACAAGAAGGACAAAGAGCTTTGATAAACTTCATGACGATACATTAAAATTGATGATGACAGTCCTACAACACAATCCCTACACTAGACATTTCGACACTTGACAATCATACAATAGTCTTGAGGTGTTATCCTGGCCTTGATCAATGTGTATACAATCTTACTACTAAATTATAAGTAACAGCCATATGGATTGAGATGGATGATGAAAGGGTTGATAATTCTTCATACATCCAAGTCTATAGTCATCCAGCCACAAGTTATAGAATCAAATCTTACTATACCTATTATGATCCCCTTCAGTATCCTCTTTTATTTCTTCATGGTGAATCAGGATAGCATCATGGAATTAAGTAGTTATTTTCAAAGAGAATGAGAAACAATGCTCCAAATGAGGGATGTGACATTAATTTTAGTTCTTTTATTGAACCATTTGATTTGTTTAATATGGAGAATACATATGAGTTTTTCTTATCCTATTTCATTTTTATAGTATTGTCTAAGCTTATTCTTTTATTTATTCAATTTGTTTGTATAATTTTTAGTTACTAGTCAAGAATACTGTAAAGAAGGGATTGTTTATGCTAGAGATTATTATTATTATAGGCTTCAAATAAGAGAACGTGATGAGTCAATGTTGCTCCATAGATTAAGGCTACTTCAAGAATTTGCTATGAGTGCTTATATAAAAATTGAATAGCTAGACTTGATTTCTGTAGAAAGAGACAAAATGAGATAAGGACAGATATATTGTAGGGTGTTTTAGACACTATTGCCATTGGTTAGACTGAAGGTTATCAAATTGGCTGTCGAATTGTGCTCTCGGCTTTGTTTGTTAGTGGTCCAAGGGACATGAAACATCATTATCTGGATGCAATGGCTCTAGTATAGAATTATGGTACTCCTGACATTTTCCTCACCATGACTTGTAATGCAATGTGGAAGGAGATCCAAGATAACCTTGAGTTTTATGAAAAACCATAAGATAGGCCTAATTTTGGATAAACTTTTTAGAGCTAAATTTGAGATCTTTAATAATGAACTAATCAAAGAAATAAATCTCTGGAGAGGTTACCACATATGTTTATGTTATTGAGTTCCAAAAGCATGGTTTCCCTCGTGCTCATTTGTTATTGATACTTAAGCTGCATTCTAAATTACTTAATCCAGAATCCTATGAACAAATAATATCTATTTAAATACCAGACCCTATTCAAAATTTGCGATTATATTTTCTTGTCATTAAACATATGATCCATGGTCCTTGTGGTCATATGAATGAAGACAACCCTTGCATGAGAAATGGTGTGTCCAAGAACCATTATCCTAAAAATTCTGCTCCTTTTTATCCATGTTGAGGATAGTTATGCATATTATAGAAGGAGAGATGATGGCCAAAAGGTAAAGATTTGTAGGCACGAGGTAGATAATAAGTGGGTGGTTCCTCATAGTCCGTACCTTTTGCTTCTCATTGATTGCCACATAAATGTTAAAATATGTTCTAATGTTAAGCTTGTTAAGTACTTGTATAAGTATGTCTTCAAGGGCCACGTTCTTGTTAATTTTAGTATTATTGAATAAGAGATCATTATTAATATTGACGAAATTAGTAATTTTTAGGAAGGTCGTCAGATTTCGCCTCCTAAAGCTTTTTGGCATATATACGAGTTTCATTTAGTAAAGATTAGTCCACCGATCTATGTTCTTCAGGTTCATCTTCCTGATCAATAATCCATCTCCTCTGACAAAAATTTAGATTTGTCTTATTTGTTGAGAAAAATTGACTTTACAAGAACAACGTTAACTGAATTCTTCAAAATAAATTTGACAAACCAAAAAGCTAAGGAGATGAAATGTTTGTATAAAGATTTTCCAGAACATTTTGTTTCAACTTTAAAGACAAGAACATGGTTACAAAGGAGCCAAAAGAAAGTTATAGGAAGGTTGGTTATTGTTGACCCTAAAGGAGAGACATATTACCTAAGGTTATTACTTATGCATGTTAAAGGACCAACATCATTTGATCACTTATTGACTATTAAAGGTGAAAAATCAAGTTGTTTTAGGGATGCTGCACTAAAATTAGGCTTGCTAACATCTGATTCTTTTATAGAACAAACTCTTAAGGAGGCTACTTTATTTCATATGCTAGCTTCATTTAGACTTTTATTTGCTGCGCTTATGTTCTATTGTTCACCAATGAATCCTAAACAACTTTGGGAAACATTCAAAGACTATCTTTGTTTTGATTAATAGCATGCTTCCTTTTATAGCGCATGTACATCTGAGGACTTTACAAGGATGACCCTCTAGGATATTAATAAATTCCTAGAACAAATGGGAAAGAACTTGATTGATTATCATTTTATAGAATATGATGTTACAGTTTATCATCACGAGCATCTCACTAGAGAAATACAAAGTGAGAAAAATATACACATTATTCCAAAAGATTAGTTAATACTATTAGTGTCTTTATTTTCTATCTTTTTGTGTGTTAATTTTATTTATTTTTGAGGTTTGAAGTTATACTTAATGGAAATTAATCTTTTTTTTAATGTCAAGGTGTATTTTGGAACCAAATAGAAAGAACTGCAAACATTTTGGACAAACAAAGAGTTGAACCAGGCGTTGAACCTAACTAGACATGGCCTTATACAGTGATATCTTTGTGATAGTTAGCACCAGAATTTTTTAGAGATTTTGTTTTAGGCTTTAACCTTGCATTTAAAGGTTGTAGAATTTGTAAGATTAGGGCCATATTTGAAAATAAAGAAACATGAGCTGGGTGAATCAAACAAAGTGGGGGTTGTGAGTTAGGTAGGAAAGGAAAGTGAGGGTTGCAAACCTCAAGCAAGAAGAGGCTAACCAAAGCGAAGGAAATAAATCAATGTAAAACAAATAGTGTTTTGGTTGCAAAGAAGAGAAGGTGGCAACTGAAGCAACGATAAGAGGAAAAATAGAACCAAGGAGGGTGGTAGTTGAAGAAATGAAAAGAGGAGAACAGAACACGTCCTTAGAGGAGAATAACGCCTAGAAAAAAAAAGAAAAAAATCTAGCAATAAGGACGCCGGTTGGATAGGAAACAAAGAAGAAAATAAAAAATGCCCCTAATATGGAGAATCCCAAATATTTAGGAAAAATTGTGATGTTGGGTAGCTAAACTCTTGTTTCTTAGTTTACAAAATCCTAGTTATTGCACTCTGAATGTTGTGAGACTTTTTCTTTTTATTGAAGCGATTTATTAGTCAAGTATTAATTATTTTTCTGGGTTATTATTTGATTGTTTGATTTTACAGCTAGATGCACAACTAGTTTTTGATTTTATTCAATCAACTGCTAGATTAAATAGGTCCACGTTCAATTCTTTTAATTAAAAGTAGCGACTAGGATTTTTGTTTACTATGTTAAGGATATGATTCTAAAAAAAAAGTCATCTAGGCTAAATATACTTCGCATGTATGTTGTCTAGTTCGTCGATTTTCTTGATTCGTAAAGCTATTAATTAATTAAATCTAAGATCGTACCTAGGTTATTGATTAATAAGGTTTAATTCGCACACATGTTTCAATTAATTAAACATAAGAGAAAATAGGTAAAGAAATTTAACATGAAGAATGCTTAACCAATAAATTGATTATTTTTAGTGTCGATGACCAACTCAAGTTTAATAGCGAGACTGGAAACCAATATTTATTCCTATTGATTGTGAAATTCTCATTGTTTTGCTATTAGTTATTTCTTAATTACATATTCTAATGAAATTCTATTTAATTACAATTAAAAACTCCCCTTTTATTGCGTAGCTACTAACATCTAAATTCTTCGTGGGAAAAATCCCTACTTTCCACTACTATATTAATTTATGTTGCAGAAAGTTGGTTGCTTTTTATATTTGGCTACAAGCGACATCAATTACATTAAAAGTTGAATAGGAAAAATACATATTTGATTTGATTTTACATTCAGTTTTTTGTTCAAATGGTAGCAGCTTTTTTATTGATGGTCCTGGTGGAACTGGGAAGACTTTCTTGTACAGAGCATTTCTCACTATTTTACAATTGCAGGGTTATGTTGCAATTGATATTGCAACATTAGGTGTTGCAGCATCGGTCCTTCTTGGTGGTAGGATAACACACTTAAGATTTAAGATCACATTCGATTTTTCAAAAAAGAAAGTTTGTTAATTAAGTAAGCAGAGCAATATTACAAAATTGATATTTGAATCCAGTCTCATCTTATGGGATGAGGTTTCAATGGCAAAACGAGAAGCCAGTGAAGCATTTGATGATTTGTTGCAAGGCATCATGGAGTCCAACAAGTCTTTTGGTGGAAAGATTATTATTTTTGGTGATGATTTTTGTCAAACGTTACCTGTTATAGACCAGGCCACAAAAGAACAATTAATTGATTCAAGTCTTGTAAATTCACATCTCTGGCCGCACATAAGTAAATTATCTTTAATAATAAATATGAGAGCTATATCAAATCTAGCTTTTTGTGATTTCTTATTAAGGGTAGGAGAAGGTATAGAACCTGTTGACGAGAAAAATCAGATATCCTAACCCGAATAGCTGGTTATTCCTTATCATATCAAGGATGAATCTCTCAACAGGTTTTACTTTTTATATCTTATCATTTAGTGTCCATTTTATTGTTCGTTCAAAATTTTTTTTATTGTCTTTCTAATGCTTTGTTGATTTCACCAGGTTAGTTGAAAATGTCTTCCCTGATTTAACCATATATTCATCTGACCCATATCAGATGAGAAATAGATGTGTACTATGTCCAACAAACAGTTGTGTTGATGAAATTAATGATATGATGATCAATAAATTGTCTAGAAATCTACACTCATTTGTAATTTTTGACGAAACAATTGGTCGTAGACATCAAATTGGTTATGAGGATTTTCTCAATTCTCTAAATCCTAAAGGTATAACACTTCAAAAATTATTACTGCAAGAAGGTTGTCCAATCATGCTTTTAAAAAATTTGAATCCAACAGAGGGTTTATGCAATGGCACAAGGTTGACATGTAGACAATTAAAAGAGCACACAATTTCTACAGAGATTGTTTTTAGACCTCATAAAGGAAAAATAGATGTCACTCCTAAGATTCCTCTACAGTTTTCTAAAAATGAAAAAAAATGGGATTCCTTTTGTAAGAACACAATTCCCTATTTGTTTATATTTCGTGATGACCATAAATAAGTCACAAGGTTAGATGCTTCATTATGTGGTAATTTATCTTCATCAGCCTGTATTTTCACATGGGTTAAAGTTCTAACTATTCTAAGCACTTTTGGGTCTTCAAAAATTGGTCACAAGATAAGGAATGTTGTATTCCATGAAATTTTCCAATTGTCTAAATTATAACATATAAAATAAGCAAAAGGTATATTGATTATTTTGTTCAAGTGTATTTAGTTTTATTCTATCTACAAAAAAAATTTAATATGTAAATATTTTCATAACATATTTTTTGTAGGATGGAGGAGCCTTTATTGATCAAGGATATTTTGCTTGGTGCTTATGGGTGGTCATGCAAAGTAACCTTCCAAGAAAAACAACAAATTGCTACATCTCCTAACAAGTTGTCGAGAAGACAAAAGTTTATCTTTTTTGATGCAGAGGTATAACAATTATACTTTCTTCATTCAACATCTTCCTTTTTGCACTAACTTTAGAGAATAATAGTTGACCTGATTATCAAATTAGAATTTCTATTAGTCTTTTTACACTACCACTAAATTGATGAAATATTTGAACTTTTTTTTTCTCTTTCTATGCACTGTTTTCTATAAAATGTGATCACCATTTTTAGTTTAAAATTTTAGTGTTTCAATGTGTTAGATTTGTTACTTTTCTCTATTACCAGAATAATTTAGCTCTTTTTTTGGATTTTTTTTCAACAAGGATCACACATCGAAGCTATTATATTTAACAATGATATCTAAAGGATAAGCCTTATTTTGCAGCTTTATAAAAAATGTATCATTTCTAATGCCATTGTTAAGCCAATTTTACCTCAGTTCCAAGTTGAAGACTTAAATATTCAATGGATCCTTACAAGTCACACTATTGTTGAGCCTGTAACTGATGAAGACAATATCCAACCAAGCAAACTCACTTATACATCCTTTACAAATCTCATCAACTATATTAATAACAAGGAAAAATCAGTCAGTTAGATCTTTTATCTGTTTCTCTCAACAACTTTTGTCCTTCCATTACATCTTAGTGTACTTATCCTTAACATATGACAGATATTTTGGTTGTCATTATTTAAGTTTTGGATGTGAGGTGCATCAATAAAGATGACAAAGTTTCAACTGTCCTCAAATTTGTTCTTGCCAACAAATAGTATGTTGTATTCCTTAATATTCTCTGCAACTAATGAACTCTGATAACATTTGATTCTTTTGATATTTTTCATCTTTTATTAGACAACAAACCATTTTACTGTCAATATGGGACGCTTTTGCTACAAATGAAGGCCAACAAATTGCACAGGCCTTACATACCTATCCAGTAGTTATATGTCGTAGGCTAGAAGTTCGCTTTTATAATGGTAATTCTATTTTCATTTTCGTCATACTATTATATTTTTATATTTATCCTTGTATATTCATTTTAGGCTTACGATTTAAAATTTTCAGGTGTTGCATTATCCATATGGTTTGATTCTGCAATTCTCATTCATCTGCCAATAAAAAAAGCTGCAGATTTTGAAAATTGGTGCCTCCACATTTCCCATCTTTACTTTTGCAACAAGTAAACTTTTATACACATTTTTAGATGTTTTTATGCTTATCCTTATAATTATCGTATTCCCAGGGTGCAACATAATAACAAGCAGCTAAAAGACCTTGTTACCTAACAAGTTGACCTCAAATATGACCCTGATGTCTTTTGGATTAAATCAAAAAATTTTAAAGATCATTTTCCTAAAGTCCACTGACAAGGTACATACATTTTGTATTCTACTAAGAACTTTCTGTCACATATATTTGTCTAATTTGAATATTTTTACTGAAAATATATTTGTATATTTCCAGACAGCATGGATTAAAGCTCGTATGTCCTTTGAACACATTCTGTAAAAATATTGGTATATGAGCTGCAAAAAATGTTTTCGCTTGATTGCAGCTATATATAGGGTTACATTTACATGTAATTTTTTCAAGGAGAAACATCTGACTAAACCCAAGTACATCTTCCCTTTTTTTCCTTCTCAATTATTTTCCTTTTTTAAAAATAAATAAAGGAAGAACAAGCCTTTCATGTGATGAATAATCAAGTTCTTTTTATGTCCCTTTCAAAACATATCCTAATGTGATTTTATCATATACCAAGATATTTGTATGTTAACTTAAGTTTAAGATCATTCATATCAATTCTAAATACAATTTTGTAACATTCTTTATTTATTCAATTGTGTATTTTCTCATTTACTTTCCTTTTTAAATGTAAATGCAAGTATGATATTGATTTGACTGACACCATAGGAACTGTCACAACATCCATTTTTGGTAAACTTGCAGAAAATCTGCTAAACTCAGTGCAGTTGGAGCTATACAATATTACAACCAGGTTATATTTTTATATTTATTAAAAATAAAAATACATTTGATTATTTTTTATGACATCTTTATTATATGACTAATGATCTACACTTTTCTCTTTGCTATAAAGAGTATTGAACTTCCTCTTAATAAAGTCCATGCTAAATTGAAGACAAAAACATTTCTTGTTCATATCAAACCTATTTAGATTCAACCATTGGAAGAAAGGCAACACTTCACTGTTATCTATTACGCCAAACTGATGATGATGAATTAGAGTGAGGATCAACTTCAAATGAAAAAGGAGACAATAGCAATGCCAAAATGACACTTTCAACTATTTCATGTACCTATCATTATTTATTCAAACCTTTTTTTGTATTTTTATTCATCAATCTATATAATGAACCAAAACTGTTGATAACTTTCAATTTTCTCGGTGATGGTTGCAACAAAAACCACAATCATGAATTCTAAACACTTCGGAATGGCTAAGTATACACCTGTCATTTAAGATTCACTGTTACTAACATTTTACATCTCACCCTTCAAACTATTTCATAACGTTTACATTTTATAATTTAAGATTTAATCCATATATGTCTATTCAACTTTTTCCTTATACTTTTACTAGTTTTTATATAACTATAATTTAACATACACCAATTCATCTTTATAATCACCTTCATATCTTATGAGTTCCTACGTATGACTTGTATTACTGTCTATCACTTATTGTATTTATTATATTTTTCCCACGAACGTCTATCCTCTGTAAGTTGCATATTTCATTTGTTGGCCTATGAAGAACTATTCACTCATTTTCTATCAATAGATTACCACGTCTACTGTTATTTAATATTAACCATTTCAAACAATTTTAAGCTCACTAAAATCTTATTATTTATTCATTCAACATTCTTATAAACAAGGTGTCTTCACTTTGATACTATATCAATAATATGCTTTGATTTTTTTATATTTTTAGAAGATATTCTTTTTTCTTCTTCAAGAGTTAGACAGTGTCTTGACAAAAAATTTGAAGAAACTGCACCAGAACTGATGCCAACCTTAGATGTTCCTATTGATGATCATAACAAAAACCATAGATTATCATGAACTTTTTTCATAATATCTAACATAACCTAAGCATGTAATTTTTGTTAAAGATTAATTAATGATATCCCTTCATAAGGCACTCTTCTTGATGTTCTACTTCCATATAAACTATGACTTGTTCTTTTCTTTTAAAATGATCTTATTGTCTTTGATATTATATTTAAAGACTACTGCCTTAAATAGGTTGTCTTTTTTGCTTTTTCATTTAATTGGTTGTCAAAATTTATTATTAATCTTGACAATTTTCACTTTATTATTTTACATTCAATAAGTTTTTGAAATACTTTCGAAATGTCGAGTTTTGATGGAAAAGTAGTGATGTGATTTAATATATGATTTATTAATTGTACTTTTTTGGTAACTCATTCTAATGTAGGAGTTTTCAGCATGTTGACGTGAAATCTAATCCAACACTAGATGTCCATTTTGTTGGTAATAGTTTTTAATTTTATATCATTTTAGCTGACTTTTTAACAGTTGCAACTTTTGTTTGAACTCCTGAATGAAGAAACCCCAAAAGCTTTAATGTGAGAAAGGTTAGTTGTATCATTTTTCCTTTTGTTCAATTTCATTTCATTTATCCTTTGAATGTGGTCAATTACATCCCTTAATTTTCAGTTCCTCATCAAATATTACTTAAGGTTGGTTAATGGAAAATTATGTAGTCATTTTTGCAACCATGCTATGTTAAATATAATTACTTCTCATTTATTATCTATTAATCATTTCACTATTCTTAGTAAGAATAGACACCTCAGTTTAACAAGTTATATAGGAATGAAGCCTTTGTATTGCTTCCTTCCAAGATATTTTCTGTTAATTTTCATAAGTTATATACTTGATCCAAATTCCATCTTTTCTAGGTACTTTTAACTAACTGATGATCACAAGAAACCTCCTAGGAAGGACAAAAAAATGTCACTAAACCTTTGACTTATTCAAAATTATTTTGTGTTATGATCTTAGTATAGATCGAAAACTAGCTTTTCATCTTAAAATGTGTGGAAAGTAAGTTACCGATGGAGTATGCAAGATGTCCTGTGGATTTTACATTTTATGTTTACTTATAGACGGATGGTGTAACCATAGGTTCTCTTGATGACGCCCCCAGTGATGTGCTTACATAATTTTTCAAGTATATAAGGAACATCTTAGATTTTGATTTTAAAGATGACATTGAAGGTTAGGTTTTGGAATGTTAAAATGCCCTATTATTTTTGTTGGTGTTCGCCTTATAATGGTTTCATCATAATCAGTTTGCTTTACTGCTATCTATTCTAGTTCGTTTGGATATGTGTTGAATCTGTATGTAATCAAGTGAATGTCTTATTTAATAAATAACTTGTCCAATTTTGGTAGATGTTTTCTCGTCAAAATTTCTTTTCAAAATAGTCACATCACTTATTGTGTCAATGCTCAAAAGGAACTGCGTGTTGTATTGCTGTTAAGATTTTGACTCTCTTTTTCAAAAAAAAAAAAAAGTTTTGACTCCCATAATTAGGTAGAGGAGCCCTCCTTATTGAAATTTTTTGATGATTATGTGTGTTAAGTTGATAGAAATAAGTACTTGGCGAGTTTCATAGTCAAAAATTTAGAATTCTAAAACCAACAATGATTCCTCACAAAATATTGGACTATCATGACTCAAGGTGAGGTGTCAGTTTTCATCTTATATTAGTTTAGTCCAATTACACATTTCGCTTCCTTCACCTTTGTGTAGAAAAATACTAGAGAAAAAAAAACAAAAAATTTTCTAAATTTTTTAGTTTACCTTTATCATCAATTTCAAGTAATTTTTAAGAAATGTCTTTGCTAAAATAAACATGCCTATTGGTAGATTGAATTCTTGGTAACTAGAAAACTGTTAGATATATGGTGTATATATCTATTGTGTTTTTTTGGCATAATTGTATAAATTAGACTCATCATATGTCTTTATTAATTGGAAAATCATAGCTAATTAACAATCCTTGTTAAACTTGGATTCAAAAGTTATATAGATAATCTTCTAGTTGTGAAAAAATCCCATCTTGGATTGAAGTCTATCTTGAGAGGGTGTGTGGTGCATCACGTCGATGTAAAGCTTAGGGGAAGAGCTAGAAGTTACGAGTGACCATGCATTTTTTTAATTTAGTAAATAGCTAAAGTTTCTAGAGTTACTCACGTCTGGGTAGTTCTAGTGCATTGTGTATGTGTTTCTGGCCAAGATATCCACGACTTTACATTAATTTTGTGGGGTGTTGATTAAGCTAGACGTTCATCTTTATGGAGTGACTCTTGGGTAGACTGTTTTGTATGTTGCATGTAACTATTGCTGTGGATTGTGTGTTATGTGTGTAACCCTAACTTGGTTCAAATTTCTATGTGAATCAGCCCATTATTATTGCGACGACTTCCAGATTAATTTCATTGGAGTTGAACCTTTCAGGAAGCTGTTCTTTTCTTTTTCCTTAAGTGTATTATTGTTCTGTTTTTAGTTGATTGATCACTTGAGTTGTTTGTTTAATTGTCTTTTATTAAAAGTTGTTTGCAAAAAATCCTCTATCGAGGTTAACAAGAGTCGGTTATGTTATTGGGTGTAAAAATATTTCACGGGAAGTGAGGTTAAGAGGTAGTTATAAGGATTGAGTGGTGTTGGCTTAGTGAGGCCTTGTGTAAATATATTGAACTTTCGTGAAATTGAATAAGCTAGATAAAGGCTCCGCAGGCGTAGGTAAAGTGTACCGAGCTACATTAGCAAATCTCGGTATCATTTTATTCGGCGCTTTTAATTTTTCTATTACTTTTGTTTTCCAAAAACATGTCAGAAAGTTAGCGAAACAACCACTTATATGGTTTTTCAATTGGTATCAAATAGGGTCACCAAATCATAACTTGACAGCAAGGTGGTGCAGATATGAGTTTCGTAAACATGGCTTCAAGAGAGGGTGCATCGATCACCAGACCGCCACTATTGGACAATTCTCTTGCATGCAAATCAGAGATGAGAGTCTTTATCCAAGCTTAGGGTGCAAAAGCTTGGCATTCGGTAGTACATGGGTGTAAGCATCTAATGATTTCTAACGATGAAGGAGAGGTAGTTCAAAAAGACCCATCTGAATGGATAAGAGCCAAAGAAGAAAGTGCATTTGGAAACTCACAAGCAATACATGCAATTTTTAGTGCTATTGATCAAGGACGCTTCTCAAGGATATTAGCCTATAAATCAACTAAAGAAGCGTGGGATTCTTTGTAGGCTATTCATAAAGGGTCTAAATCTATGATAGCGTCAAAACTACAGATATTAGTGTGAGGCAGAAGATGGATGAAATTGAGACTATTGGGGATATTGCACGTTCTAGCGAATCAGGCACATCAAATCGGGAAGAAATATTCCAATATGAAATTGTCAAGAGGACGTTGAGATCACTGCCTCCAAGATTTATTCCAAAAATTGTAGCAATATAGGAGGTCCACAAAATTAATGATCTGTCATTGTAGAAAGTAATTGGAACTCTTACAAATTTCAAAATGAATCTTTTAAGGGGTAAGAAAGAAAGAAGCAAAGGATTGGCATTACAAGTTGAAAATGGAAAAGGTGTGAATGATGTGGAAGATGAATCTGATGAGACTGAGGATTTGGTACTAATCAAATTTTGTTAAATTTCTAAAAAGAATGAAAAAGGACAGACTTGAGTTTAGACAACATGGTGGGAGTTCATCGAACAACGACTTCAAACAAAGCAAAAACTCAAAAGGGTGAAAGGAAGGTGAAGAGAAGCCAATGTAATGAGTGTCAAGGCTTCGTGCATGTTCAAGCTAATTGTGCTAGTACTTTGAAAAGATAAAAGGGAAATCCTTTACGAGCACTTAAAGTCAGAATGAATCCGAGAGTGAATATGGTAGTGAAGAAGAAATCGCTAATGGTGCTGCATTAGTTGCTTTATATAGCAAAAGTCTAGTTACTTGCTCAACAGTAATTGAAAAGGAAGTAACTGAAGACGAAAAAAGGGAGAAAATAGGAAAATTTTGAGGAAAACATGGACAACTCAACTCAAGGCCTAATATCAGATTATGACAGTGATGAAAGTGACCTAGATGATAAAAAAGGAGAATATTTATGAGGCTTAGATATATATGAAAAATGAGTGAAAATGTGTAGAAAGAATAAAAGGTTGAAAGAAGAGAATCTCTCCATGAAGAACACCATCAAAGAGTTGGAGAGGAGAAGAAATTGATGTTAGCATTAGAAGAGCTTGGTGAAGCTAGATTAAGATTGGTATGTACTGAAAAGGGATCGAGAATGTTAAATGGAGGCACATAAAAGATAGAAATGATAATGGAAATCGGTAAGGTTAAAAGGGATCTTCAAGGCATTGGCTATAAAGGTGAGTGTTCAAAGGTGAATGAGGGAACAATGATATGTCTAGATTTATCCGAGAAGAAGAAACATCAAGAACGAATTGAATATTTGTACCCACATGTCATTTTTGAGGACTTATCGGGCATATAAGGCCAAGATGTTACCAGTTATTGTAGACGTTGTTTCAAAGAAGCCAAAGCCAAAGAATTCTATCTCCCTCATAAAAATCTCAACATCAACCCTCAATATCAAAATCTACTTAGGTTAAAAAGAGTCAATTGCAAGCTCTCATGGTTCTTAAATCAATGAAGGCAACTTTGCAAAATGGTTGATATTTTGATAGTGGATGTTCACGACACATAATAGGGGAAAAGAATTACTTAACCAATTATCAAAGTTGTATGGATGGTCATGTGCCCTTCAAAGTTGGAAAGAAGGCTTCGATGATTGGTAGAGGGACATTATGCATGAATGGATTGCCTACCCTCAAGAATGTGCTCTATGTCGATGGACTAAAAGCTAATTTGGTGAGTATAAGCCAACTTTGTGATGATGGTTTGTTAGTTAAATTTACAAGTGATGAATGTAGGGTGCTAACTCAACAAGGAGAATGTCTTGTGAGCATGAAGCGATCAGCCGACAATTGCTATATGTTACAGGTCATGATCACCTGTAAATCAGCCACACATGACAATAACATTGATTTGTGACATCAAAAGCTTGGACCGTAAACTTTGATCTCATTAGTAAGTTGACAAAATTGGAGTTGTGAAGGGTCTGCCTATAATGAACAAAGAAGGGAAAAAATTTGTAGTACGTGCCAAATGGGTAAACAGATAAGAGTGCCACACAAAAAGTTTAGACACATAACCTCATCACATATACTTGAATTAATTCACATGGATTTGGTTGGTCCAACACAATATGATGGCATTAGTGGAATGAGATATTTTTTAACTTGTGTTAATGAATATTCAAGTTATACTTGGGTATCATTTTTGAAAGAAAAATCATATGCTTTCAAGTCTTTTAGAAGCCTATGTGTGTAGGTCATGAATATGAACAATATAGCTATATTGAGAATTCGATCGAATCCTGGAAGGGAATTTGAGAATACAAGCTTTAATGAATTTTGTGATGAGTATGGCATCATACAAGAGTTTTCAGCACCTAAAACTCAACCACAAAATGGAGTTCCTAAAAGGAAAAATTGAACACTTTAAGAAATGGCCAGGTCTATATTGAATGGAAGAAAATTGTCTATGTGATTTTGGGCTGAAGTAGTTAATACAACATGCTACATATGTAATAAAGCTTATCTTTAAAGCATATTGAACAAGACATCCCATGAATTTTGAAAGAGAAAGAAACTAGATGTCAGTTACTTGCATATTTTTGGCAGTAAGTGCTACATTCTTAGAGATCGGGAATAGTTCGAAAAATTCGAGAGTAAAAGTGATGAAGGAATCTTGATTGGTTATTCAACTCACAATAAAGCTTACCAAGTGTATAATCAGAGAACCAAAAAAGTACTAGAGTCCATAAATGTTGTGATAGATGATGTACCTCTGTTCAATGATCAAGTGGCAGAAGCAAATTTTTATAATCGACGCTCCGAACAAGCTCAAACAAGTAACAAGATAAGATTGAAAAATTGCTTAGATCTATACTCAGTTGCTGCTAAAGAAGTAACTGTGCGAATTGAAGAACTGTCAGTTACTTTAAATGATGAATCAACCAAAACACTTGATGCGGAAATTGTTCCTTTAAATGTTCAAAACTCGAGAGAAGCTGATTTGAACTAGGATTCTCCCTCTTGAATAAGAAGAAATCATCTACTAGAGAACGTCATTGGAGACGTCAATGAAAGAAGAAAAACAAGGAAAGAAAAAGGGTTGATTATCGAGAACCTGTGGGATACTTATGCTACGCATCTTCATTCGAGCCAAAGAACCTTAAAGAAGCTTTACAAGATGAGTTCTAGGTAGCAACCATGCAAGATGAATTGATTCAATTTTCACGAAATGATGTATGAAAATTTGTGCTAAGACCATCAGATGTCAATATGATTGGAACAAAATGAGTGTTTCAAAATAAAATAGATGAAAAGGGCAATGTAACTAGAGATAAAGCAAGGTTAGTAGCTCAGGGATATTCATAGGTTGAAGAAATAGAATTTGACAAAACCTTTACACCAGTGGCACGAATTGAGTCTATCATATTACTATTGAGTATAATATATATAAAAGGCTTCAAGCTTTATTAGATGGATGTGAAGAGTGCATTTCTAAATGGGTTTATACATGAAGAGGTATATATCGAGCAATTGAAAGGATTTATTGATTTAGCATATACAAATCGTATTTTTACACTGAAGAAAGCTCTTTACGGTCTCAAACAAGCACCAAGAGCTTGGTACGAAAGGCTCAGACAATATCTCATCAAACAAGATATAAGAGAGATAGTGTTGACAAAGCTCTATTTATTAAAAATTTTAAATCTGATTTAGTGATTGCTCAAATCTATATTGATGACATTGTGTTTGGTTCCACACATCCGAATATGGTAGATGAATTTATTGAATTAATGACATCTGAATTTGAAATGAGTATTGTAGGTGAGCTGAATTTCTTTTTGGGTTTACAAATTAAACAAGTGAAGGATGAAATTTTTATATCACAAACCAAATATGCCAAGATTTTAATAAAGAAGTTCCATCTTGAGAATGCCAGGCATGCGAGAACACCAATAAGTGTCTCTATGAAGCCAAACAAAGATGAGAATGGTAAAAATGTTGATGTCAGTCTATACTGGAGCATGATCAGAAGTTTATTATATTTGATTGCAAATAGGCTAGATATCTGTTATAGTGTTAGCATATGTGCTCGCTATCAAGCCAACCCGAAAGAAACACATCTAATGGCTATAAAAAGGATATCATATATGTAAACTGAAGATCTAAATTTGGAATGTGGTATACATCTGACTCTATTTCTTATCTCACTACATATAGTGATGTAGATTGGGCTGGAAACTTAGATGATCAGAAAAGCACTTTAGGAGGATGTTTCTTTTTAGGTAACAATCTGATCTTGTGGTACAACAAAAAGCAGAACTAAATTTCACTATCCACCGCAAGGCGAATATAGCACTATAGGTAGTTGTTGTTCACAAATTCTTTGGACCAAGCAGATGATAGAAGATTATGGGATTGATCAAAATATGTTGAAAATTATTTGTGATAACAAGAGTGCCGTAGACATCTTGAAGAATCCAGTTCAGCACTCTAGGACAAAAATACATTGATTTGAGGTACCACGTTATCTGAGAGCTTGTGGAGAACAAAATAGTCATCTTGACACATATATCTACGGAAAAGCAGTTGACGAACATCTTTAGGAAACCTCTTGACGTAGTCAAGTTGGAATTTCTTCAAGGGACCTTAGGACTTTGTTCCTTACATGTTTGATAAAAACGAAACATTACATTTTTACAAAAGGGATTAAAATCCTTAGTTTTTTTCATCTTATTTCTGTTGTCGCCAAATAATCTACGGTTATGATTTCTTTCCTTCCTTTGATTTTCAAGCACTTGGTTTGGAAAACTTAAAGGGTTTATCGGCGGCTATTCATCATCATCTTATGACTTTATGTTAACTGAAGATTCTTAACCTCTTCAAAGATGTGGGCTTTGTATTTCTCACGGACATCTCTTTTGGGGTATATTTTTATCCCTTTTGCCAGTGTCACTTATCTTATTTGGTTTGGGTTTTTGCCTTTTGAGTTTAGAATAGGTAAGAATAAAGAGCAATCACCTTCGGTTGTGGTAGATAAGCCACCTATGTTGCCCATTCGACATTCATGTTGTCTCCTAATGAATTTGAAGTTGGAAATAAAATTGACAGGGGCTAGTTCATCCTTCAGTGCCCCCATTCACATTCTCGACACCACTTCAAATTGGGAGAGATCACCAGATTCAGTTGATGATGATGTTCGGTTATTATTCTCAATGGTTGAAGAGACCTTTTCTGATTCTGCTGCGCCCCCTAATGCAAAAGTACCACTAGTTACTTCTCCTCCAGTTCCTTCTATTGCTCATGGGAAAAGGACAAAAAAGATGGCTTAAAAATGATCCACCCACCTCGTCACACTTCTTCTGACTATGTAGCAATAGGAAATGCTTTATCCTTCACATTTTACACTTCTGCCATTAAGGACAAATGGGACAACTTTAGCGATATCAGGTTTGTGCTTAATTGCCCTATTAACTTGGATGAATTTCGTGATTATAATCTAGATACTCTTTTATTCTAAAGGAACTTATTACAAGCTACATTGCTACTGCAAAACTATGATTCAGATTAGGTAAAAGATTTTTATTGCAATTTAACTAGTGGCATTTTGATTGATACTACATTCAATTATAAAATAGTGTATATGCGGGGTCAGATGATTAGCTTTGATGCTAATAGCCTGAATATGTTTATTAGGTTTGATAGTTTACTCGTGGATATAATTTATGATGAGGAGTGGACTGTTCTGAATGATGTGATAGCCACTATGTTAACTGGAGCAAGTTAAATGTTAGACGTCTAGTTCAGTGCTTCGTTCATCTATGATAACTTAAAAGTATTTTATGATTTTAAGTTGATTTTGGCTAATTGGATGCCCAGTATACATGTTGTTTTGGTCTATTTAGCATAGGACAGACTAGTCTACGCTATTAGTACCAAAGAGTATTTTAATTTAGGACGACTTATAATTGAGGCTATGTTGGCTATTGTGGGAAAGTCACATTATCTGTTATACTTTCCTTGTTTGATAACTCAATTTCTATGTGAAAATGGAGTCCCCCGATTGGAGTCAAGTATTTTTGAATCGATTCCCTTGATGAACATTTCTCTGAGAATTTTCAAACAACCGCAGGTAATGAACTTGCTATACATCACATCAGGTCCTTCGGATTCCTTGGGGACATCCTTTGTCAATCCTCATGCCACTTTGCTCTCTGAGATTGAGCGAATTGAAGGAATCTTTCAAATGGGACTTAACACTCTCCGCTAACTAAAGTAGTGGGTTCTTCAAATTTTTGGTAGCTCTTAACTTTTGTTTTTGGCATCTTTTGTCCCAAAGGGGCAGAACATATATATATATATATATGTACGTATGTTGACTTACTTTTAACTTTGTGCACTTTAGTTTTTCATATCGGATTAAGGGGGAGCATCTTCCATACTTGTGAATCTAATTCTTATATACCCAAAACATCTGCCACACTTGTGAATCTAATTCTTATATATCCAATTTATATCATTTAGGGGGAGCTTAGTATTTGTGACAAATATGCCAAAAAGTGGGAGATTGTTAGAGATATGGTCTATATATCTACTTATCTTTTTTGCATAATTGTTAGGCCCGGTTTCTAGAGTCTAACTCATAAGTCAAACATGAGCGCATCACTTTGTAGGGTCCTTTTTATATTACCTCATTAGCCAACATAGGTTCATCTTAGTTCTTATAACATCCTAACATTTCATATTTGAACACTTAATATACAACAATCCATTCTTATGTTTATATCTTTAATCGTCACCCTAAATATATCACTCATTTTTATTTCTTATTTTCACATTAAACTAATTACATTTCAAGCTCCATTCAAGCTTAAATGTATCATAGGAAAGCATCGATAAGTCCAAAAGATATTTATGTACATGATTTGGGACAATAGGCATAACTTTCACTATGGATGACAGATTAAGGTCATTCAAGTACGGTTTAGAAGAGAACTTCGAGTTTGACAACTTTAGTGAAGACCTGAGGAGAGATTTTTCCATCTAAAGGATTAAAACTGCATATTTATAAAACTATTTTGAGAATGTCTACTTAGCGGACACATGTCCCTCCAAACATACATGAACAGAGTTGGAACGCTGAAATACCCGAGAAGGTCCGCCCAGTGGACATCAAGTCCACTCAATGGACATTTACGTGCCAAATTCTAGATTTCCAACTCCAACAGGTTACCTATGACGCATCTTATGCATATCTGTCATTTCTAACTTATTTTCTTCATCATTTCCCCTGCACTAACACTTCCATTTCAGCTTAACATCATTTACAACCAAATCATAATCTATGTTTGCTCATCAACCCAAAAACATAACATTCAAACTTATACACATTCATCATAAATTTCTGTAGATGTTTAACTCCCTTTATCACCTCCATTTCATCTCTAATTTATCACACTAATTCTTCCCATTTCAAAACACCATAGTACTCTTTTTCTATTAGATCAAGTTAGGAAAGGCCTATAAAGTGTATAGCATGCACCCTATGTAACATCACTAACTTGTAAAAATCCTATCTTTCAAATCTTATCTCTAAAAATTTCATACTTTATATCGTTGGAAAGCTAAGAGGATAAACTAGAATTTTCAAGAAGATAACTTTTGTCCAAAACAGCCTAGATTAATATAGTTTTCCCGTGAAGATAGAATATAGATTTTGCCTCTATGAATTCTTAAAGATGCAATACAGAAACATGAAAATTCATGAGAAAAACATAAATATATTTCATTAACTTCGAAAGAAAGAAGTTTTACAAAGCTTTAATAGGCATTTTAAGATACAAATACTTCATTGAACTTATAATCCAAAAATGCAAAATATACATGTGAGTGATACTTGAAATGTGGTTAAAGCCTTGAGTTTTTCCTTTACTAACTTAAATATAAAATATGTAGAGTTGGAGTGGTGCCTTGACTCTTGATCACTCGATCTCTTGCTCGTCACCTAGAGATAAGGAGGAAAGGGGTGATCTAAAAAGCTCGTGGGTAACAAGTTTATAGCAGAGAAACAAGCAAAACCATTCAAATTATTCATGCCATAGTAAAATGCATTATAACCATAAAAAATGTATTTCTCAAATTCTCAAACTTGTCAAATAAATCGTAAACAACATAAGGCATGTATTTATCAAACTTGTCAACAAATCATTAACAACATAAGTAATCATAATGGTTTGGTTAGTCCATATATATGAGGGAGTTCTTGCAAAGATTTGATAAACATAAGGGAGTGCTTGTGAAGCTCCAATAAACATGGGGAGTTCTTGCAAAGCTTCAATAAACATGAGGGAGTTCATAAGGGAGCGCCATGTCACTAGCGGCCAAGCGGGAGAAGCCTTTTACATGGTCAATGTGTTAACATGATGGACCCTACAAACCCAAACACAAACATGAATTTCATGACTTGTACACAAATTGCACAAAAGGCACATTTCGAAAACATGGTTTCCATAAGCATGATATATTTAAATACAATTTCCATCATCATTTCATAAATCATCTTCAAGATTCATGTACCAAACATATATCAAATACTTCAATCATTCAAGAATTAATAAATGCAACATTTATAAAGCAATTGAAATCATTTAAATATTTTGATTCAGAAGAATACTCATGGCTCATTAACCCACCTAGATTCCTTGCTTAAAATTGCCCCTCCTCTTGCTTTACTTGATTTCCTTTAACATTGGCAAAATTCCAATTTCAATGGGAATACCAATTAAGAATCCAAAAAGCATATTTACTAAAAATTGATAATACTTAAACCCATGCATTTCTTAAGATTCATGAACCAAAATTCCTTCCAAAATCCAAAGGATTAAAAATGGACTTACTTGAATCTTCACCAAACAAAGTGATGTTTGGCTCGAATGGAAGCTCTTCTCTTCCTCTTTCTTTTTCTCTTATTGAATACCCTCAAAATCACTCTTAAAAACTAAGAAAAGATGAAACCCTAACTTTTTCTTCTTTCTTTTTCTCTCATGGACGACTCTCTCCCATTTATCTTTCTCTTTCACATTTTTTCTTCATCTAATGTACAAGACAATATTTTTCTCTTTCAATTCTACCCTTAATGAGTGAAAAATGTCAACTTTACCCTTCCTTTAATGATTCATGGTTCTTAAGCCTAAGTGACATGTCACAATTACCCTCAATACATTCTTACTGCTTTAATTTACTAACTAGTGAAATAAAATCCTACTCACACTAAAATCAATAATTAAACTCCAATAATTATTCTATCATGACCTCATAATTTATTTAAATCATACTTAACAACTCCATTTATTTTGAGGAAAAATTCAAATTCCATGATTATTCCATAAAATATCATGCTTAACTCAACCAAAAAAAATTTGGAGGCCAACAATAATTTTATAAATTGGACTTATCAGATATTTTTATTAAATGGAAAATCATAGTTAATTAATAATCTTTGTTTAACTTGGATTCAAAAGTTATATAGATAATCTTCTAGTTGTGAAGGAATCCCATCTTGGATTAAAGTTTATCTTGAGAGGGTGTGTGGTGCATCACGTGGGTGTAAAGCTTAACGGCAGAGCTAAAAGTTACGGGTGACCATGTGTTATTTAAATTTGGTGAATAGCTGAACCTTCTGGAGTTGCTCATGGCTGGGTAGTTCTAGTGCATTGTGTGTGTGTTTTCTGGCTAAGAGATCCATGACTTTGCATTAATTTTATGGGGTGTTGATTAAGTTGGACGTTCATCTTTGTGGAGTGGCTCTTGGGTGGACTGTTTTGTATGTTGCGTGCATCTATTACTGTAGATTGTGTGTTATGTGTGTAGCCGTAACTTGGTTCATATGTCTTCATAAATCGGCCCATTGTTGTTGCGATGACTTCCAGATTAATTTGATTGGAAATGAACCTTTTGGGAACATATTATTTTCTTTTATCTCAAGTGTATTATTGTTCTGTTCTTAATTGATTGATCACTTGAGTTATTTGTTGAATTGTCTTTTATTAAAAGTTGATTAGAAAAATCCTCTGTCTAGGTTAACACGAGTTTGCTATGTTATTGAGTGTGAAAATCTTTCACGAGAAGTGAGGCTGCGAGATAGTTACAAGGATTGAGTGCAGTTAGCTTCATGAGGCCTTGTATAAATCTATTGCACTTTTATGGAATTGATTAAGCTTGGTGAGGGCCCCGTAGATGTAAGCGAGGTGTACCAAACTGTGTTAACAAATCTCAGTATCGACTAGTTTAGTTCTTTTAATTTTTCTGTTATTTGTGTTTGCCAGAAGCAGATCAGAAAGTTTGCGAAACAACTACTTATATAGTTTTTCAAAAACCAACATGATTTCAGTGGATATTTTTCCTATATTTCCCATAACAAAGGAATTAACAACCTAAATTTGCTTAGCAATATCCAATGAATCGACATATTGTTTGTTTATACAATATTAACTATCTTAGTTATGTTATTTGAAATAGATAACAATCTGGTTTCTGTTGTAAAATTTTCTGTGACTTGTAAGGAACGCGTGGTTTGCTATGATTTTGTTTATAAAGTACGAATAAAGAAGTAAGGGAGAGAGAGAGAGACAGTGAGAGGAAAATTTAAAGAATCAGAACTTTTCACCGTATCTAAGACAACCTAAACATGTAACTTTTGCTAATGATTAATTAACGCTGGTACCTCATAACATAAACTACAAAATTATAAATAACTTGTTGACCTATTATTTGTTTTTTTTTCATATCTTTCTTTAAGATTAGCCATTTCTTTTTTTTACTATTTATCTTACCTCTTCACTTAAATATACTTCCATATGTGTCCAATATACTATATATGTATAATAAACAACTTATAGATATTATGCAAGTAAATTCTATTTAGCACATTTTAGTTCAGCTGGGCATTATCATTTTAAAGATCTCATTGCGCATTTACGCAGTGACCACTTTACTAGTTTTATAATAAAAGTTAAGGGATTGACAACGGTATATTTACTATGCAATTTAGAAAACGTATTTATATACTATGGAAAATTCAAGAGAACATTTATCTTTCAATTGTTTACCTTTTTTTTAACTATGTAGAAGAGTTAGCTTTGGAAGTAGAGAGGAAATGACTACATTTCCATACCATTAGGCATCTATTCTACTTTTTGGGTATCCTATTTTGTTTAGTACTATTAGCAACTTTTTGTAGCTACTGCCAATTTGTGTCTTAAACCAACAAAAGAAAAGGATTTTGTTCAAATTTGAACAAAAAGATAAGGTTTGATTAGTGAACTCACTTCAAATGGCTCTAAGGATGATGTTTAATTAGGTGGTAAGATGCCAGAGGTTAAATATTAATCTTGTAAGTAATGGTAGTTGAAGGAAATCCATAAAAGTGAATTAGTCAGCCCTTTTAAGGAAGTAATATCAGCAACTGGCAAATTCCAATTAATCGTGAGAGTGAAATGATGATGAATTCTTTATTAGATTAAAAAAAAGAACTACTTAGGCTTTTAGTTCATTAGTGGCAACGTATGTGATCATAAATAGTAGTTGAAGCAAATCCATAAAATAGTTTTAGGCGTGGGCTGTTTTATCATACAAGACGTGTTTTATCATATGAGAATAGCATGGGTTGACCTTACCACTTAAGATCAACACAAATAAACTTCTTTGTTTTATTTTTTATTTTCTTTTCTGTACAGTACACTAGAAGTTTTCTTAGTTGTCATAACTTTCCTTTTCTGTTATAGAGCTTCTAAAACATAGTTACATCAGCCAATATCATTTCTCAGTTTTTAGCATAAAAGCTTCCCCTCTATACACACCGAAATTATGATGAAATAAAATATTTCTTCACCTACCTTAACATTATTTTTATGGTATCAGAGCCAATGGCCTGATCCACCTTAACTTACCCCAAAAAATTTGCAACATGGCTGACAATAGTGAAGCCAGCAACCCTAAACCCACACAAGACCCAGAATTAGAAAAATACTCCATCATAAATATAAAAAACCCTGGAACTATTTTTGTCACTACCCTTTTCAATGGTAACAACTACCTGACTTGGAGCAAGTCAATGATGATAGACCCATGTTCCAAAGACAAACTCTCCTTCATTAATGGAACATGCATACAACCAACAAAAGACAAAGTTCTCCTTGCCAGATGGAAACAAGCAGATTCTATGGTCAAGTCATGGATCCTCAACTCCATGATCAAGGAACTAAGTGATGCTTTTCTACCATTCTCCATAGCCAAAAAACTTTGGGAAAAACTCAGAGAGAGGTTCGGTAAGGCCAATGATCCATTGTTATATCAGATAGAGAGGGAAATCAGCTCCTTTAAACAAGGAAATCTCAGCATTTCCGCATATTACACAAAACTAAAGAAACTCTGGGATTATTTAGCCAGCCTAAATCCTATACCTAAGTGCACTTGTGATGTTTCCAAAGCTATTACTTTCAAGGAAAACACACACAGACTAGTGTAATTTTTTATGGGATTAAATAAGGATTATGAGCATGCAGTTAACCAGGTCATGCTAATAGAACCTTTGTCATGGTTAATAGAGCTTTTGCCATGATGCAAACTGTGGAGAGGCAAAAGGCAGTAAATGCTAACCACAACAGTAACCTAAATGTAGCTATGATGGCAAGGCAAACCAAATTCAATGCTAAGAAAGGTGGCAGAAATAATAGCAAAAGACCATTCACTAAGAAAGAAGACAAGTATTGTGAAAAGTGTGAGAAAATAGGACATACCATTGAAACTTGTTTTAAGATCCACGATGTGCCTGACTAGTACAAAGAATTAACTAGCCAGAAGAGCAAAGTAAACCTAGCTGTGATCAGTGATACTCCTACAGACAAACAATAAGAATCCAGTGAGCAAAATGAAAGGAATGGCCAAATCCCACAATGGTTAGCCACCTTCATTCAACAAGAGATATCAAAAGCAATAAAAGGGAAGGCGACGAGTGAGGTAAAGTTTGGTGGGCTTGCAAAATTTTTAGGTAATAGCATAAGTTACAATAATGATCATAATGCAGAAAATGAAAGCATATGGTTGGTTAATTCAGGTGCATCATCATATATCATCATAGATCTTAGCTCCTGTCACAAATATGAAATAAACAACTTGTACGAACTAGTAACACTCCCAGATGGCACAAAACAACAAGTGAAACACATATGCTAAACTACCATTGGAGACAAAATTACCCTTGATGAAATTCTGTATATTCTTAATTTTTTCAAGAACTTACCCACTATGCATAAACTCACAACAAAAAATGACATTGTTGCTATTCTCATATCTAATCACTTGTTTTTACAAGACCTATAAACTAACAATGTTATAGTGGTTATCAAGGTCAGAAGTGGACTGTATGAGCTGACAAAAGACAACCTATTACCTTCAAGAACTTTGAAAGCTCCTTCCCTAGATTTCTACCGAACAAAGAATGCTATGTTTAGTGCTTCTGTTTCTGTTAATAGCTGGCATAGTAGACTGGGACATGTTTCTAAGGAAAAGATGTAGTGTATCAATGAAATCAAAATTTTCAATCCCAATTTATCTAATTGTCAAGTTTGTCCTATAGCAAAAAACAACACAGAAAAACCCTTCCTTAAACAAAAAAAAAACAATCCACTAAACCTTTCGAAATCCTACATATGGATCTATGGGGGCATTACAAGGTACCTACCCTAGATGGATCATAATTTTTCTTAACTATCGTAAATGACTTCTCTAGAGCTACCCAGACCTTCTTACTTAAACACAAAGACAGAACACAACCAACCATAATATAATTCATCAAAACCATAAAGAAACAATATGATACAAAGGTTATGAAAATACAAACAGAGAATGGGAGAGAGTTTATAGACTATGAATGCAGAAAGTTTTTTGCAGAGATAGGAATAGTGCAATAGAAAAGTTTTCCATACACTCTCCAACAAAATGGAGTAGTAGAGATCAAACAGAAACATTTACTACAAATAAAAAGAGCTCTGCTATTCACAACAATCTTACTAAAACAATATTGAGGAGAAGCACTTCTCACTGCCACTTACCTCTTAAACAAAATCCCCACAAAACCCCATATAAGAAGTTACAAAAAAAGAAAACCAACCTATGAACATTTGAGAGTTTTCGGATGCTTATGTTTTGCCTTGGGTAAGACACCTAACAAGACAAAGTTGGATCCTAAATCTTTGAAATGTGTTTTCCTTGGATGCATGCCAGGCTACAAAGCCTACCCAGTCATGGACATTGACTTAAAAACCATATTTAGTTTAAGAGATGTTACCTTCCATGAAAACACTTTTCCTTTTGCTATCATAATAACAAACCTGAACAAAGACCACTACCCCTATTCCTTTACAACACAGCAGATGATGATGGTGTGGAAACAATAGCACAAGATGACATGCCAGGATTGTCAAACATACAAAGTGTAGGACAACACCATAAACCACATAAACATAGCCACAACTAGACGCTACCGTCAACCAAGACATTATCACAAATAATAATGTGAGGAGAAGCCAAAGAACATAAACCACACCCAAATACCTTGATGACTGTGTCCACCAAGCCTCTGCTCATCATTCCACTTCTGTCCCCAATAATGCTAACAACATTTTAAAGGTTTTTGGTCTTGCAGGAATAGAAGAAGACAAAGACTCAAGCTTTCATGTTGCATGTAAATAAGGCTACAGGGAGTTCATAGGTAATGTGTCTACTATTTTTGAACCTATGTCTTATGAGACTGCAAGTAAATCAAAGTAATGGGTGGACTTCATGGATGCATAGTGAGAAGCCCTAAAAGATAACCAAACTTGGGTTTTAACAAAAGTACTTACAGGAAAGCGGGCTATAACATCAAAATGGATATACAAAGTCAAATATAATCAAGATGGTACTGTTGACAAACTAAAATCAAGGCTGGTAGTGAAGGGCTTCAACCAAAGAGGAGTGGACTACTCAAAGGTATTCTCCCCTATAGCTAAGGTTGTGACAATCAAGACATTCCTAGCTATAGCTATGATCAAGAAATGACCCATACTATAATGCAACATAAATTACGCCTATTTACATGGCCACCTAGAACAAGAACTCTACATGCTACCACCACAAGGTTATAAGAAAACAAAGGAAGGAGAGGTTTGCAAATTAATAAAGTTCATTTATGGACTCAAATAGGCGGGAACGCAGTGGCACAAGAAATTGACTACGAAACTAAAGCAATTAGGGTTTGATAAATCGAGATCAGATTGTTGTCCATGCACCAAAGGTCAAGGCACAAATTTTATTGCTATCATTATCTACATGGACAACATTCTTATCACCAGAGCAGAAGAAGAACGCCTAATCATTGTTAAGAAGGCTCTAAACAAGGCATTCACAATCAAGGAACTAAGGTATGCTAAGTTTTTCCTATGCGTTGAAATAGCAAGGTCAGAAGAAGGAATGATCCTTAGTCCAAGCAAGTATGTAAGGGATATCTTACAAGAAACAAATCTACTTAACTACAAGCCACGTACAACACCCATAGTCCTAGGAAGAAAACCTACCATCGATGAAGGTGAGCCACTCAGAGACCTAGAATGCTACAGGAAGATCGTAGGTAGACTGCAATATTTGAGCTTCACGAGACCAGATCTCACCTACATAACACAACAACTGAGTAAATTCATGAAATCACCAAGACAACCTCACTGGGAAGTTATAAAACATGCACTCAAATATCTTAAAGGAACACAGAACCAAGGCTTATTCTATGCAGCATATTCGAATCTACAACTTACCGCATATTTGATTCGGACTGGGCAAGTTGCGTGATTACTAGACAATCCTTGACTAGATTTGTGTATTTCTCGGAAAATCGCCTATCTCATGGAAGACAAAGAAACAAACAATAGTCAGTAGATCATCTGCAGAGGCAGATTATTGAAGCTTAACTTCAACTACGTGTGAGTTGAAATGGGTTGTTCAACTTTTGGGGACATTTTCAAGTAGAAAATCGCGAAGCCATATCTCTGCTTTGCGATAACCAAGCGACGACTCATATCTCCAAAAACCTTGACTTCCATGATAGAACAAAGCATTTGGAGATCGACCTTCACTTGGTGCATGATACAACGAACTTAGCTTTCATAAGCCTCAAACATATCCGAAGCAACCAACGACTGGCTGACTTATTTACCAAACCTCTTACTGCATGCACATTCACTGACCTACTTCTAAAGTTCGGATCTGTGTTTTCTCTAGAACTTTGACTTGAAGGTGGGTATTAAAGGGATTGAAAGAGTTTTGGAAGTGGGCTGTTTTATCATACGAGACCAGCGTGGGCTGACCTTACCACCTAAGATCAACACAAATAAACTGCTTTGTTTTATTTCAAAATTCATTTTCTTTTCTGTATAGTATACTAGAAGTGTTTTTTGCAATCTTAACTGTCCTTTTATGTTATGGAGCTTTTAGGATTTAGGTACATCAGCCAATAGCATTTCTCAGTTTTAGTATAAAAGTTTCCCTTCTGTGCACACCGAAATCACGGTGAAATAAAATATTTCTTCGTTTAACTTAACGTTCTTTTCAGATGTCCTAAGCAAGTCACTTCCGATTTCCCAAATTCACATGTTCTGTTGAACTGGTAAATTTTCAATTTCCAGAAACTTTTTGAATTTACCTCGCTTACAAGCTCCGGTACTTCCATGGAGAAGCGAGAAAGCCCAATTTAAAGAATCATTCATGTTCCAAACATGCCATCGTTTTCGAAATTACCACTCCCGTAAGTGCTCTTGGTAAGAAAGGGAAAGTTCCCCAAGATTTGAGAGCGAAGCTATCAGTGGTGGCATCTGCCGTCCACTTGCTAATTTGATTGATATCTGGAATATATTTCAAGATCATGGTTAACCCTTAGTAGCGTATATTCCAAGATCATCTTTTATGCAAACACAGCTCACGAAAACTTAAGGCGATGCACATTAAAGACCTCTTCCATTATTAAAAACCCGCCAAAGCTGAACCGTGAAATGAAATTTTTAACAGCAATAATGTTCTGCAACATAATACTGATCTTTCATTCTTTGTATTTGTAGTGGAAACAGTATTAGTGCCCTGTATAGGATCTCATCTAACAGATTCTATATTCAGACTATGAGCAACTTTGAGGGTTTTTTATTGACAATTTCAACATTAGTGTGGATGAGTTGTTCTCAAGCGAGATTGAGAAACTCTTAGTCCAAAGCTGCTTATCTAATTGTTTCATAAAGGACAGAAAAAAAAAAAAAGAGGTGGTTAAGAGACTTCAACTTAAAACTTCTGTGTCCATTGCGCAAGTACTTCCCAAGTTACTAACTTTACGAAGCCACTGCTGCAGTCAGCTTAGTATTAAATGCTGAACAGATGGAAAGATACTTCACGTCTAGAAGTGGGAAATATACGGCTCACAGTCATGTGAAAAATGGCAATTCAAAATGTGGTACTCAGTTCATTATGTGGTTGCAAGCACTGAAAGGCCAATGACAAGAATAAAGCTTTTACTATGGTTGAGTACAGATTACAAAGCCATGAATGATAAGATACTCTCTGAGGACATGGATTTAAAGATATTTCAGGCTGACAATCCAGCAAATCAAACACAAATTTCTTGTGTTCCTCTTTCGTAATTTTGATGGAGGCTAGCTCGGAGTCCCTGAAATTTTAAAAATAGAGATCTAAGTGTAAACATCAAGATCAACTAAGAAGGGTCGACAAGTAAATAAGGCTAGGAGAGGGCATAGGAATATGGGATGAGCAAGATATGATATAAAGAAGCACAATAAAGCCTTGAGAAAGAGTACAACACATAAGCATACAGGACCACTTCCATCACTCTATTGTTACATGTACACGAGATAGACCAGTGGAATTTAAGAAACATCGGCCCACAATCCCTGGAAAGTTGCAAACGAGGTTGACAGTTTACTAGTTTATAGAGTAGCCCACCCTTGAGCCAACCTGACCCAGTAGGTGCAGAAAACCAAAAAAGATAAAAAGGTGCAGGAAAAAAAAGAGAGAGAGAGAGAAAAAATTGCACGATATTGTTTCCAGACAATAATGCTTTTGCCGCTCATTCATAGTCCATTGGTTGAAAAGGGAATTCATCAGAGGCTTTTCCACTAAATGCCACCTAACTTATAGACCATGCGGTCGGATCCGCAGGTTCTGTTTAACAATCTGAGTTTTCCCTGTATTCCATGATTTTGTCTCCCTCTTATATCTCTGGCTTTTGTTTTTTCGTCCATTTTTCAGTCAAGTTGATGAGACTGTATACCTAAGAATATTACTTAAATAGGAATCGTGGTATTAAGACCATGGCTAGAGATATGATCATGTTTCATGGGACTGTTCTGAAGTATATGATTATTCCATGTCATCAATTAATGACTTACTCATTCTTTACGATAAGGTGCGAAGATCCCATGTTGAGTAATATTGATCACCCGATATTCGTCATCCATTCATAACTTGGCAGTTATGACCATTTAAGCTATCGTGAAAAGAAGGGCAAGATTGTGACCATTTAAGCTATCGTGCAAAAAAGGGCAAGAGACTCCATGTTTACTTGTTCTCTTCCCAGCACAAGAATTTGGAATTGAATACCTGATTTCAACTAATCCTTCTTAGCGTAGTTGCATAACACACTTTCTCCATTTAATCACTGTTTTATTTTTTCTTTTTGATCTTTCTAAGACTTCAGCCTTTGAAAAGGGAACCAAATTGAATCAAAGGCTGGAGTCTGTTGAAGGAGATGCCCTTATAAAGAACCACGTACAACTTATATCTAATTCTGATAAGACTTGTTACATAGCCTAACCAACTCTCTTACACTTCTTCGGAGGCAAGTAGGTCCAATAATGAAGCCATCACCGAAAAGCCATATAATAGAACCCCAAGGACAATAGAGAACAAGAAAAATGGGGAACAGATGTTCATTTCCGAATGCCTGTTCGCTTTGTGGCCAATGCCCTCTCAGCCATTCATTGCAATAAATTTGATGGCTGAAGGGCTTTGTGCACAGGTGGAACAGGATTCAGAACAGAACCGATCCCTCCATCTAGTGGTGTACCTGTTTCTACATTTTCGGGTTTTAATCTGAAGTTGTCTGCAACGATAAGATTCTCCAAACCATCGTAGACTACTGCACAAGACCTGAATGGCATCTGTACTGCTACAAAGTGAAACACTCTGATGCGCGTCCCAGACGACATAGTTTGACTACTCCACATTTCTGTAGGCATCTATGAAAGTAGGCTAATAAGAGAGTTGAAGGGCCCAGGGAATTAAGGCAGTCCAACTTTGATAATTTTAACATATAGAAGTGTACCTCACGGCAAGGATTTAAATAATTCATGGTTGCGGTCAATGCTGGTGGCTTCTACAAATTAACAAGTTGAGAACGTACGACATGTATCATATTATTTCCATATGTGCTTTGACATGTCGGATATAAGAGAAGGAAACGAAGTGGCTGTCCAGAAGGAATTATAAGAAGGGGAATTTTAACACAAAGTAAGTTTATTATAATAATCACAACTCTCAATATTATAAGAATATACATATATATAATAATATGTTCAGATTCTTCCAATTCCAAAACCTTTAATATACCCGGATATTAGTTCATAATTAAATATATAAAATTCTTGAATTTTAATAGATAACTCATAGCTATTTATCTATTTGATTTGATTCAAGTTCATTTAAATACACTTAGTTATTTATATTCCCAACTTAATTCAAGTACACTTCAACTTAAAATTATGTTTATCTTCATATATATATATCTAAACATTTCCCTTAAACATGAGTTTTAGTTACTCCAAAAAAATTTCTTAATACGTTGAAAGTATTGAACTTGAGAATTTTAATGAAAACATAATGAAGCTGAATCACCTTAGTTATAACACACTCACAAACAAAATAATATTTAGCATTTATGTAATTGCTCCGTTCATAAAATAGGGGTTCTTTTTAATACAATTATTAACTTGTTATCAATACAAACTTCAGTAGGCTCTATGTATTAAAAATGAAATTCTTTTATCAAGTTCTTTAACCAAGTGACTTAGTCACATAAGAACTAATGGTTATACATATTCCACTTCAAGTTGACAAAGTAATAATCGATTGCTTCTTCAAGCTCCAAGTAAAAGCTCATTATCCGAGTAAAATATGAAGCTAGTTGTACTCCTTAGATCATCAATCTCTCTACCTTAGGTTTGAACTTGCTAGAGGTATAACCCAAAATCAAGAGCATCTTTGATGTATTATAAATCCTTGTAGCTTTCAAATTGGTTGACATTAGAGCTTCCATATAACGACAAACCAGTCCATCTCTATACGTCCAGCCTTGTATAAGTTAAATAGTTCCAACTCTATTTATAAGCCTTGTATATATTATTAAATATCTCAATTTCCAACTAAGCTCTATTGCAATGTTAAATCCTCTATTTGACCTTTATAATGTCTTAATAATTTGGTGTCGCATTCTATTAAAGTGTCAATTAGGTCATAATCACTTATATGAATTTTCTTTAAAATTTTTGTATAATTTTCCTAGGACATGAAAATGTCTTCCTCTATTTGCTTCATTTCTATCCTAAGATAATAGGATATGAGTCTAAAATTTGTAATCTTAAATTCATGACTCATCACTCTCTTAAAATTTTCAAACATCTTTAAATTATTGTTTGAAAAAAATTAGATCATATACATATAAGCTAGCAATCAAAATTTCACTATCATTTACCTTTATGTAGAGAGCACGTCATAAGAACACTTTATGAAGCCTTTTTATGAGAAATATTTTTCAAGTATAAAATTTCAAGCTCCGCTTGATTTAGCCCATAAAGAGCTTGCATCAGTTTTATCACTTTGTCTTATGTCCTTTCACTATAAAACCTGAAAGTTATTACATGTAAACCTCTTCTTATTAAGGAACGATGATTTGAAATATATTTGAAAATTTTGCTATGTCTATTGAGCTGCACAAAAAAGATCATATGATCTCCATGTGAGCTAATGGAACAAAAACTTCTTTATAATAAATCCCTTGGCATCACTTGAACCCCTTACCACAAGGCTCACCTTATATCTTTCTAATTCTTCTTTTAATTTTTTATTTTGTATATACAATGATGGAAACATGTTCATTGAGAAGAGTTGTTAATTCCCAAAGTGTTATTTTTCTTAATTTCTCTTAATTCTTCATTAATAACTTCTTTCCATTTTTTATTCTCAACAGTTTCACTAAAATCAATCAACTCATCATCTACAAAAAGAAAAATTATTGTATGATGATTAGTTCTCTTAGTTTTCTGATAAAGATCGTCAAGCCTCCTAGTATGTTGATGCCTTTCATGTAAATTTCTTTCAAAATCTCTAATTTCATAATGTGATCGTAATGGAGGGATACTGATGACTTTTCATGTTGATTTAATGCCATATTTTTTTCTCCAAGAAAGGAAGAGAATCATAGTTCTCTCTTTGAACTTTCTAATCCCACTTAGGTTCCTCATCAAAGTCTTGGTGGAAATATTAGTTGTACTCCAAATTAATTCATAAATTTATGTAATTAACAAATGTAATATATGGAAGTAAGAGCTGATATAATAAGGAATTTTGGTTTATTAATCCTTATGAAATTATTCAATAAATCTAACCCTAGTTTATAGTTGCTTCAACCTTTTGGCATTAAAATTGATCATTGAACAAAAATAAATATTTCAATAATCATATATTTAATGTTATATATCCATTTTTTTCTTATGATTAGTTAATTGATAACACAAAATTTAATTACTCCTCATTACTTAACAACCTTTGATATGATCCAGATTTAATTAAATAATATCTTTACAAAAAGAAAGACCATCGAAGCAAAATAATACAACATGTATAATTGCATTTAAGCTAGTTGAATGCTTTTCCTAAAAGTAATAATTTTTAACGTAGCAAATTAAAACTCTTAGGTGCTACAAATGTTTAAATGAAATAACATTTACGTATTCAATTTTTAATCTAAGAAATGATCATTTAAATTAACAATGTGCATATTAGAAATCAATAATTAATAATCATAAAAAAAAAATACAGAAAATAAATATGATGCATGAATAAATAAAATACTTCGCAATATAACCCAATTGCCTTTTAATCTGCAAAGTTCTAAATGGGCTTCCATTTCCTTTAGCTAAGAATAAAAGACTTAGTCAATAGTGGCCATTTATAGGAATACAAACAAAAGAAAAACTACTCTAATATCTACCAAAGAAAGGAGAAAAAGAGGACTTTAAGAAGCTATAAAATGTAGGTGGAAGATGGGATGATTTTGCTCCTTCACTCCTTAGCTCTATTTATAGCCACTTCACTCCATGTGAAAATCATAATGTTGTTATTCTTCGGATCCCCAGATCATAATTTCATTGATTTCCACGCAGATTTGGCCAGGATAAGTATTCCATCAACTTTAAATTCAATTTTCTTTTTCAAATGTGTAGTCTGAAACTTACAATGTTTACTAAGTGTACCCATGCCAAAGATCATTTCATACTAGTTTTCTAGATTTCGGTAATACAACTCAATTCTACCAAACAAAATGTTTTGTTAGCCCAAATATCCTTGATTCACCTTTGATCATTGTTAAATTTTCTCTATATAAATTTTTTAATTTTGGATTATGACCCATTCCTTTCAACCCTTATCATATAAAAAATAGACAAAATACTAAGTTTGAACATATTAAGAAAAGATTATGGAAGTTTTTGATGCTAAAAATAAGGGAAAATTATGACACATCAAATTCCCCAACACCTAATCCTTACTTGTCCCTAAGCAATTAAAAAACTAACAAAACATGATAGCCAAATAGTTTTTACCAAACCACTTCTTATGAGATTAAACATACTAACTCCTTAAAACTTAGACCAAAAAAGAGTTAAGTATCAAAACAAATTTGATTTCCACTAGACAATATGAACGATGACAATTAAAGACAATCTCAATCAAAAGTATGCCTAGGCCTTGGTGAAATTTCTCACAGTGTTTGCTCTTTGACACAAGTGTTTAGGTTCAAGAGTTTACTCTCAAACTCTTGTCACAAGGAAAAATTACTATAAAATTATACACACACCAAATATCTGTCACCATGAACACATGAAGACGTGAATCAAAAGGACTTTTATTAAATGGATGTAATGGGGAATTATAGGATAAAACGACATATATTAATAAGAAATTCAAACTAGGTGTAAGGCTAAGACTAGAATGTGGTCAAGTACTCCTCTATTAATTTAAATATATTATGGATAGAATTTCTTTTTTTAATTCATAAATCCTTGATATAAAAATGTAGCCATGATACAAACTTAACACAAATGAGGACCTTGGAAAATAAACTTTGAAGCAAAATTCTTCTCATTCCCTATAATAAATTTAGAAATTCTTTATTAGAATGTGTAGTTGGGTGATAGGATGTAGATGAGTTAGGTTTGTGATTTAGGTTTAACTTATAAAGAAAGAGATTATAATTGGCTTAAAAGTGTTGAACTAAGGATAATTAAGGGGGTTTTTTAAGTTAAGTGGCTTAAACAAGGAAGGCCTTTATCGTAATCAAGTCTCAGACAGTCATAGCAATTTAAGTTAGTTCAATGTAAGATCTATAGGTATCTAAATGGTAGGGAAGCACACACATAAAAAAAAAGGATATATATATATGGTATTTTTGTCCTTGACTAAAGTGCTCATACGTTTCAAACAAATTCACCTAAACCTTATACAATACTTCATCAATCAATTATTTTTCTTTGTCAAAGTATTTAGCCTTAATCTTAATCAATTTTAAATCTCATTTTGCATACATACTCTTATTTATTCAAACAATTTGGTGAAAATGTCTTAAGAAAATCTTATGTTATCAATTTCCAAAATCATCATATAAAAATAAGAATTTAAAAGAGAGTGTTCAAACAACCTATAAAAAAAAGTCAAAAATACCACAAAACCAAAAAAAATTTCCTACCCCTACACCTACATAAAGCATTGTCCTTAATGTTTAAATTAAAGCTGAAGTAAAAGAGGGGTAAGAAGAGATTGCCCTATTTTTCTTTGTATCTAGAAAGCGAAGAAGAATGAACAACTAATAGAGAAAGTGGAAAAGGGGGCTTGACCCTTTGTTCTAAAAAGAAAGTCATCAAATTATGCTCTATTAGATACAATTTGCTTTTAAAGCATTCTAATCAGAATGTAATAGTTAGTTGAGTTAACAAAGAGGAAGGAACATCTTCTTATAGGTTAGTAGCCAGAAGTTTTGCAGTTGAAGTTCTATTGTATTGGAATGTCCTAAAAGACACAGTAGTTGCTCCAGGTGAAACAAAATTAAAACTATTGTCAGACTCTTGTGAGATGATTCCCATCCTTGCTAAATAATTTTGATCCAATCTCACAAGGAATGTGTATATCATTATTAGAAAATCAAGTAAATACAAATTAATAACTAGTTGAGTGACGTATAAATCTAGGATTAAAGGTTTATTTTTCTTTTAAATCACACATCATAATTATTTAATTAACCAATAATGTAAGTTCACTATAAGAATTTGTTCCATACACCATATAAATTAAAATTCTACTTTAGCTATTGTCCTTACACTATCTTGTCATCCTAAAAAGTTGTAGGCTTAAAATCGTTGTTATATTTGAAAACTTGCGTTTTGTAAATATGAACTATTTTAAAAGCTTAGGTTGTATGATGGAAAATCAACACACCATTCACTCCATAATTCAATAGGTTGAAAGTCGAAAGAGCAATCACACTTTGAATCTATGAAAAAATCCTTAGCTTCAACTTTTCTAATGAAGCTCATTGCAATATTAAATTTTAAAATTGGAAAAGAATATTCTCTTCCCCTCATTGGTGGTTGTCAAAACCAAAAAATAATGCCTAACTTTGCACAACTAAATTTGTAGCAATGGCGAGAAAGGATTGTATCTATAAAGAGTGCATGTTTAGCTTTTGTAATGAATCAATCAATGTATATGATTTGGGAGGGGGTTTTGGTTGAATTCAATTAACAAAATGAGGCAAAACTCAAATATGGAAGACAAATTAAATTAAACAGTACAAAATTTTTAGAATTAATCAATGGGTTTCCAATCCAATTCATGGTTCAATCTTGACCTTCATCCGAATGTGTATAATAAATTGTCATATTATTCTCATATCTCTTTTTGAAACTATTAACCATAGATTAACAAGCAGCTTTATTAATCCTAGCTTTCCCTCATATTGTATCTAATTGAATCAAGGTCTATCTATTAGACAACCTAGAGTAAGCTCTCAAGATTTAGTACGATAACTGCATTACAAAATAGGAAACATGTTAATCTAGGAAATAAAAAATAAGCTGGGGTTATTTAACATATGCTATGATATCCTTGATATTGAGCAACCGTTGGTTTACTATAAATGAATCAGATTTACATTGATTAAATATTACAATCTTTATTTTGGCAATAAATCTATACATGAATAATCTAGTAGGCCTATCTACAATGTTTATACATAAATTTAAAACATTAAACAAAGAATAACATAGTCAATCTTAAGAGTTAAGAACAACATCATTAGATTAATCAATGCCCAAACATGTTTATTAATCATGATATCCCCTTTGAATTGGAAAGAAGAAGTTTAACTCCTTATAACTCTCGAAAGTGAAAGAAATCTATCTCCTTTTGGGTCTTTAATCTCTTTATACCCTTTTTGGAATCTTAAGTGCCCCTTTATAGTGTAAAATTAAAGTTGTGTGGTTATACATGATCAACAACATGGGTGTGTAAGTGACTGTGTATTTTAATTTGGCAAAAATCACGAAGTTACACAATTCTAAAGAGATACAAACTAACATATATAGTCGTGTAAGTCACCTACATGATTATGTAAGTATCCATACAGGCTTGTAGGTCTTAGGTTGCTTGAAACAATATCTTCAAGCTCATACATGTTTGCAGTGAGTTACACCTTCCTATACATAGTCGTTTAAGTCACAGTAACTTTATTTCTTCCATTTTTTGTCCCTTGTTTACCCTAATTCATCTTCTTCTTGCTCCATGAAGGCTAATAAGAAAGAAAATCAATAGATCTACACTAAGTATATGAATTTAGCTCATTTTGTTCTTATTCCTCCAACTTGTACCTAAAGCAAAATATGAACCAAAGTATCATAAGTGCAACATACAATTAATCACTAAGCCTTAGGGAATCAATATATCAGTAATCAAGAACTTATCAAGTTCTAGCACATTTAGCTTTTGATCATCCTCAGGCAAATAAAAATATCAAAATCAAAATAAAAAGCTTGCTCTTTAATCGTATTTCTTAAGAATAGACGGTAATAACGTTCAAAACCATGGCAAGAATTAAACACTCAATGTTTTTACTCATAATCAATCAATAACCATTCCTTTCAAAACTAGGCAATCTAGGGGTAGACTTTGGACAGTTGTGTTTAAAAGTAAGGTCAATCTAGAGGTACACTCAAACACCTTTCATGATTAAGACATTCTATAACTTTACACATCTTTTTAGTTCTCTGGCATTAAAGATTCACATGCACAATACGAATTAAAAGAGTTTTCATGGTTGTAATGGGGACAAAGTTTAAGATGAGAAATACTTAAATTGTGTAGTTCAAAGCCATTAAAACTAGTGAAGTAGAAAAAACACTCAATAAAGTATCAAGTATAAAAAATAACTTCCACTCAAAACTAGTTACCATGAGCTATGATAAATGCAAAAACTCTGCTCCATAGCTTAGATTTAATCCTTCACACTTAAACCCACTTAAAGCATAAAGAATCAGAAGAAATTACCCATAATAATAATGGTGAACAATCTAATGTAATTATAAGGAATGATCCTTTATAACAAATTCTCCCTTATTTACATCATAATCAAATCTCCCATTACATATAACTTCATGAGGCAAGACTAACATGAATTACTTTATAAAATGAATGAAGTTACTCATTGATAACTTCTTCTCTTTTATTCTTTCTTTTTTTATTAAAGAAAAATTGGAAGAATCTACACCAATTATGGAATTCCATAATAAGAGATTAAAAAATCACATTTTATCAACTATAACTTGTTGGGTTAGCCATGGTTGCATGCATCACATGCATGTGTATATAGAGAAAGTGTTAGAATCAAGATTCTGACACCATGACAACCTGAAAACCACAAGATAATATATATATGCAAGGATATGTAAAGAACATGAAATATAAAAACTTTTTTACCTTTGTTTCTCCTCTTTTCTTATTACTCCTCCTTTGTTTGGATTGTTGGAAACACCAAACCCTTCCTTGATCATCCAAAGACACACAAAGATGATGAAGAAACAATGTATAAGGTTGATTTGAGTACCAAACTAGATGAGTTATAGTATATGCTCAAAATGATAGAAAAATGATCAAGAATCTTGTTGTATGCACTTTGATTCATGCAAAACATGCATAAATTGTAAGAACAAGAGTTTTGATACCTCTCTCCCACTTTGAACTCTTCTAGAGCCCTTATACTCTCACTTGAGTGTGTAAGAAGGTAGAACCTGTTGTACATAAGTGAAGAACTCATTTATGTACCATTTTGTGCCCTCTGTCATGATCGTGGCCAGGCCTTTTTAAAGAACGGGCTCACCTTCAGCCACAATCATGACCTATGAGTCATGATCTTGGCCTACATAAATTTGTCCATACACACTATACTTTTAATCCTATCTTTTATACGTGTGACCCTTAGGTTCCCAGTTATTTAAGGCACTTGAATTAACTCTTAATTCAATTAAATCATAAAGGGTTTCATGATGCCATTTTGTTGGAATATAAGCAAATTAACACACAAACTCTTCAATAGTTAATTATCCAACCTATGAACCTTTCTATAAACAATTACCATGAAATTCATCCTTTCACTATACTATGCCCCACTTCGTTTAGAGTATGGGCTATGTGGCAACTCCCACTAGACTGACAACATCACGTCTAGTCTAGGTGATGTTAGTTCTTGTCCTGGGATCTCATTACTCTTATGTGTCATTGAAGACTCTCGTTATGATACATAACTACTCTGGTTAGAGACTCTTGAGTAATGACCCTAACAAGAGGCCATGGGTATCCTTTCCTTCTATCAGGAGTGGTGAATCCTTTATTGGCTACCCAATTACCTTCAAATACCAATAGCTATACCCAATCACCACCCTAAGAGCGACCTCATCCTGAGATGACGAAGATGACCAACGTTGGACAAAGGTTTTGGATGCTATTTCCGAAACCAACAAAACACTCAAGGAAGTAGTGCATATGCAACAATGCCAAAGTCGAGAGATCTGACAAATCCATCGGTATTTTGAAGCTCAAGGGATTCAGTTACCGCCTCTAACACCATCACCACCTCCATCCTCGCAGGATCTAACTCTAACCCAGTTTGTATTGGTTTTGTTTACTATTCAGTTATTTCTATTTTTGTCGTTAGTTTTTTATTTTGGCTTAGTTTGTTCAGCTTGTTGTTACGTAATTTCTTGACCCCATTTTGACTATACGTTATGTTTTTGTGGTCTCCTACTCACATTGAGGACAATGTTGTTCAAGTGTGGGGAGGGACTTTGTGTTTTTTCTTTTGTGTGTAAGTTTGCATGATAGTATTAGGTTGCATTGTGAATTGTGTGAGCGTACCAATAGCTTAGATTGAGTAGATAATTGTTAATTTTGGACACATTCTATTAGGTTGTGAATGATCATTAGCCTACGAAATTAGTATATTAGGACCTTGGATAAATATATAGCCTAATTAGGACTTAGTGTAAATTTAGCGCCCTCCATATTGTCGCATTCATTCATAATTTGAGGCCTTCTAGCTTAAGTAGCTTGACTAGTATTTTTCATGGAAACGAAAAGAGAAAAGCAACAAAGTAGATAATAATAATTTTAAAAAAAGTGTGTGTTAATAATCACTATTCCACTGGCATTTGGATTATGAATAGAGTTAGTAACTAGTTGAAAACATGATATAGCTGAGTAAACAGATTGACAAGCATCACAAATGTATGCCTTCGCGTAAAAAGGCTATAATGATGTTTCAACCAAGCTATTAATAAATGATTTGGTTGAATAGCTGGATTGACATTCATCACAAATGTTTGCCTCCAAGCAAAAGGCTAAATCCTGGTAATAAAAATTTTTTTTGAAAAAAAACCTATTGGACTTGTAATAAGCTTGAATTTATATGAAATTATACTTAGGAATAATTGCAAAAACCTAAGGAACCAAAAAATTATTAATGCATGTGTACAATTGAAAAGGGCAATTAAGTTAATGTGTAGGTCTTAATGTAGCTGTATATTTAGCTCAAGGTCCCTAACAACATATTCTGCTTGTTAATGATTTGCCATAATTTGAATAGTTGTGTCCAAAGTTAAAATTATTTCATGAAAATTAGAACCATTATTACATTACTGAATTTTGTGTGCTTATTATGTTACTTATGTGCTGTTATTTTGTTTGCTTGAGGACAAACAAATGTTTAAGTGTGGGGATGTTGATAGTTATGTCTTGCATGATGTTTTAGAGATTAAATTGTTATGCATTTAGTGTTAAAGTGAGTTGGAGCATGCATTTAGAACCTAATTAGGATATTTTGTGTAATTAAGCATGTTTATGGGTTAGTTGGAATTTAGAGCATAAATTGTATATTTTTTAGGTACCTTAATGTGTGTGCTAGTGTTGCAGGAAAAATAGGGAAGAACGGTGAAGATTTAAAAAGTTTCAATCTTAAAGACATAGGTCACGATCGTGCAAATAAGCCACGGTCATAATACACTACAAGAAAATTGCAGTTTAGCGACGGAAAATACCGACGGAATAACCAAATATTCCGTCGTTATTAAGGTTACTGACGGAATATAACGACAGTGCGAAAACGTCGACGATACGACTGTAGCTAACTTTACCGACGAAAATTTAGTGAGCGTCGCTAAATTTAGCGACGGACCAAGAGGTACCGTCGCTAACGTTTACCAACAGTCCAAACCAATTCCGTCTGTAACTTAGCGACCGAGAAAACGTTCCGTCTGCAAAATTACCGACGGAAATACACTTACCGTCGGTACATTGTCTTCATCATTACCGACGGATAAGTTAATTTCCGTCGGTATATACGATAACAATATACCGACGGATATCTAATTTCCGTCGGTATAAACGATAGCAATATACCGACAGAAATTAGCTTATCCGTCGGTAATGATTATTATTAATTTTTTAATTTATATTTTCATTATATTTAATTATAAAACATTACATTTAATTTGTTAATGATTGTAACATATAAATTATATTTAGTTCATTAAATAATTGATAATAAATATTTAATT
>JAOSBO010000007.1:26878126-26890831 GCA_027563915.1 Erythroxylum rotundifolium
CTGTCAAACATTATAGTTAAATCAGCGCCAATGATGACTAATAGGTTTGAAGACTTATAGTTGCCCGTGAATGTAATTCATGAATGTGTTTGTTGGCGGGAAATGAGGCTACCTCATCTGAATTGACCATTTCACGTGGAATTGAACATGTTATCTCAAAAGAAGTGATAATAAAAACAAGAAAGAGCCACATTAATGGTGGAGGCACCTCATAGGTGGTTGAGTTTGAAAGTGAGAATATGTTGAGTCTCTTAGTATCAATTGATATCATTTTTAAATTCGTCACTTAGTTAATTTATTAAATAATTTATACATATTGCATTATTTGTGAAATATTACATAATAAGTTTACTGATTTATTCAATACAAATTTCAAAAAAACAAGAAAAGAAATCAAGACATAAAAAAAAAGATTATGTCTATCAGAACTTATTAACAAAAAAGACATACTAGCGATTTTATATCAGAACTTGTTTATTTCTTGTCCTTAAAGATCGTTTTCATCCTGTCATTCAAGGCTTAGCCTGCAAAATCACCGGATCAGGTAATTACAAAAAGTCTTAGCCTGTGTCACCCAAATGAATCCAAATCTATGAAATGAACAACAAATCAAACAAATTAATCATCATGATCTTGAAGTTGAAAAATCAAACCTCGAATTTTGGGGACGTTGAGATTTTTCTTCCACAAGATAAGGTAAAGTTTGATGAAGTAGCAAGAAGAGGTGCTGACTGAAGAGGAGGAAAGGCACGAGATTGACCAAAAGGAGCAACCGGTGACACGCTTGAACAGGGAGAGAAGACGAGGGATAGGACAAATTATTTCCGTATTTAAATTGGCAATTATAAGTTAGAGAGAAGTAGATTATCCAAATCATTAGTACTATTTTTATGACTTGCAAATTTACCTTCAAGAAAAAACATATAATTATTTGTCTCCTGCTATTTCATTAAATATATATTAAATATCAATTTTATACATAATAGAAGGTTATATTGAAAATTTTTCTAGTTCTAAGTTTATCCTATTTATGATTATGTTGTAATACTAAATTCCCAAAATGTTAGTTTATTAAATTTAAAATATTATCCAATTGTCTTTTTACCTTATCCTTCGGATAAACAAGAGAGATGCCTGGTTTCTCTAGTTTCATCAAAATGGATACTTATTCTCAAACACGCCTAGATGCGATTATTAGGTCACCTAAACCTCAGAATCTTCGTACATTTACTTAACCAGTTTCGATGAAATAATGAGGTCCGTAGTATACGGTACAGGATAATGCTCAAGAAGCTTTATTTTAAGCTTGTTAAAGGATTGACGTAGGTCCAAAAAGACAGGTAGAATACAACTCCTTAGTTAAAAAATAGGAACAACTTTTCTGTCGATGCATGCAGATTGGAGAGGTTATAACTAATTCCCACAAATTGTTCAAAAAAGCTAATAAGATCTATATATGGATGAGGAGCATTGAACCAAAAGACAAAATATAAGTGTGTATGCGGTCAGCTAAATTTGTACACAAACCAAAGTCATAATATGTATGTCACTTACCCATTGGTACAGGTTGGGAAATTTTCATATATATATATATATATATATATATGTCCAGTCAATACATATTTTTCTTGGTAAGTTTGATTATTACATTCCTACATATGATCTAATCAGCAAAGGCCAAAGATTAGAAAATTAAACAATGCTATTGTATTTTTTTCGTCCTTTATGTAACTGGATTTAAACTCCAGTCAATGTGGTATGAGAGGCAAAATGATTCAATTTAGATTACCTATCCAATGCCTATTAACGTTCTCTTTTCATGTAAAAACAACTTACTAAACACGATTAAGTTTTACTTTTAATATTCTACACATCTTGAGCACATTATGAGTAAGGAATTTGTTAAGATATATGTTACATATCTTATTACGTGGTTTTGACATTGTTATATAATTGGACCTTTAAGATAATATTGATTAGTTTAAAATCCAAATCAAGGTGGGATAGAATATACCTTGGATTTCTATATGATCTGAAGGCTAAATTTAAAAAATATGCTATCTTGGAAAAATGTATAGAGTTAGAACTCTATTTAGTGAAGACCTCTTGCAGATGACATGAATGTTGTTGATTGCTATGAGCTTTTGTAGGTGTGATTTTTGTGGATTGAATTTTTGCATGAGTGATCTTTGTGTGTAGTTCGCGGCTAAGTGTTCTTTTGTTTGGTGGATGATCGATTTCAATTGAGTGTGGTTGTCGTGATTCTTTTCTTAGTCTGGAGTTGTTCACTGTTGTATGTCCCTTTTTGTTTGGTGGTTGATTTATTAGATAGTACGCAATTGTAGTTTTTCAATTGACAATTGAGTGATTCAGTTGGGTATCTTTACACCACTGTTCAATGTCAATTAAAGGTCTAGTTTTGTTGACTAATTTCACGTGTGGCTCTTGTGTAACTTCGGTGCAGCTATGTTTCTCCTTGTTCAGCCATGGTTGATGTTTTTCTGGTGCAGCCGTGAATTCCTTTTGCTGATTTATTTTCTGATCTAACTACTAAAGTAATCTTAGCAAACAACTTTTAGATTTGTCTTTAAAGGAGTTGAATTCATCAGAAAGTTGCTTCTTTCTATCTCAAGTGTATTCGTTTTTATTCTTTGTTTATTTTAATCGCTCAAGTTGTTTGTTTATTGTCTTTCGATAAAAAGTTTTTAAAAAAATCCTCCATTGAGATTAACATGAGTTGGTCGTGTTATTGAGTATGAAATACTTTCACGAGTAGTGAGGACGAGGGATAGTGTACTATTGTCGTTAGTGGAAGTATAAACCTAGGTGAGGGCCCTTAGATGTAGGCAAGGTATGACGAATTGCATTACCAAATTTAGGTGTTGATTTGCATTTGTGCATTTAGTTTTTTTGTTTTTGTTTTTGATTGTGCTAGAAACAATTGCGTTCGAATTGGAGATTTTTTCAAACTACTACACACCTTCGACAATTTTAAGTTGGTATCCTAAAAAGTCACCAAATCAGAACTTGGTACGTCAAGTTGGTACAGATCCGTGTTTCGCAATTATGGCTATAAGAGAAGGGGTATCAATCTTCAAGCCACCCTTGCTAGGTGGTTCAAATTATCCTACGTGGAAATTACGAATGAGAATATTCATTCAAGCACAAGGAACAAAAGCATGGAACTCAGTTTTAAATAGTTGGACACATCTAGTGACGATTGATGAAAAGGGAGAAGCAATGCTTAATGATGCAAATGAGTAGACAAGGGTTAAAGAAGAGAGAGAGTTTGGAAATTCTCAAGCCTTGTACGCCATCTTCAATGCAGATGATGAACGTTGCTTTGATAGGATATTAGCTTGTGAATCGACGAAAGAATCTTGGGACACTTTGTAAACTATACATGTGGGATTGAAATTTGTGATAACCTCAAAACTTCAGATGTTGGCTGTGAGATTTGAAGAGTTGAAGATGGATGAGAGTGAAACCATTGGAGACTTTCATAAGAGACCATGCGACATAGCAAACCAAGCACATCAACTCAGAAAGAAATACTCTAACCTGAAATTGGTTAACAAGAAATTGAGATCGTTGCTTCCGAGGTTCATATCAAAAATTGCATCAATCAAGGAAGCTTATGATATCAATGAATTGTCATAGGATAAGGTACTTGAAATTCTTACCAATTTTGAGATGAATTGTTAAGGGGAAAATAGGAGAGGATCAAAGGATTGGCATTGCAAGCTAAGATTGGTAAAGTTGTGAATGATTTAGAAGATGAATCTGATGAGAATAAGGATATGGAGTTATTACAAGAAATTTCAGCAAGTGGTTAAAGAAAGCGAAAAAGGACAGGTCCGATTTTAGGCAAAACTGTGGGAGCTTATCAAACAGTAATTTCAAACAATAAGGTAAAACTAAAAAATGTGTAAGGCTTTGGATATGTGTAAGCAGAATGAGCTAACACTTTGAAGAAGAGAAAAAGGAAGTCCTAATAAGCACTTGGGGTGAGAATGAATCCGGAAGTGAGTACAGTAGTAAAGAAGATTTTATGAGTTGTGCTGCGTTGGTTGCTTTATATAAAAAAAGTTCAGTTGCTTGCTTAACAATAACCAAGAAGGAAGAAATTGGTGATAAAAACGTGGATAAATTAGAAAATTTCAAGAAAAACACAAATGAATCAGCTTAAAGTCTAACATCAGATTATTACAGCGATAGTAGTGATTCAGATGACAAAAAGGAGGATATCTATAAAGCCTATGAATTAATGTATGCAAAATGAGTGCAAATATGCAAGAAAAATGAAAAGCTAAAGAAGGAAAACTTCTTTATAAAAAACATCATTCAAGATCTAGAGAAGAAGATGTTGTCTACATTAAATAAGCTTGGTGAATCAAAATTGAAGTTGGTTAGTATAGAAAAAGGAATAAGAATGCTAAATGGAGGTATAAAAAAATTAGAACAATTGCTGGAAATTGATAAGATTAAAGGGAATCTCTAAGGCATTGGCTATAAAGGTAAATGTTCTAAGTCTAATGATAAAAAAAGTTGTGCAATTAGATAAGTCCAAAGAGAAATCTCAATTAAGAATAAAAATTTTATACCTACATCTCACGTTTGTGGGGTTATCGGGCACATATGACGGAAATGCTACAAGTTACTACAAATGATATTTCAAAGGGGTCAAAATCGAAAATTTAGACATTCTTCATTAAATTTTCAACAGCAACCCATGTTACTAAACATACTTGAATTAGAAAAAATCAGCCTCACACATCAGAACAGATACACAAGGAAGTTAATACCAAAAACTATTTAGATCCATAGTTAGCTATTAGCGGAAAAGAAACCAACAAGACATCTAATGACAGAGATGATGTGAAGAGAAATAAGCCCAAGTTTGAATTTCTTCGAGGGGCATAGGGACTGTGTGTTTTACATTTTTTAAGTATATTGTGATGTTGTTTATAAAAAAAAAGAGGTTCGAAGGAGTCAACATCTAGGCTTTTTGAGTTTTTACAGGTTTTCTAAGGTTTAAGTGATTGGTGTGTGTTTGGCTTTTCCTTACTTGTTGAATAGTATATTTGATATGAAAATAGGGCTCTGCTTGATGATTTGAGAATTCTACTTTTGGATATTGATTTACGAAGTTATGATAAGATTATGTTGATACTTGGTTGGAGAATTATAGAAATATTCGAGTTTTTCAAATTTTATCTTGATTTCTCTATATCTCGGGCTATATGAATTTGGGCAATCTACGTTCTTATGGTTTATATGAGAAGGAGATTGATCAATTTTAATTATGATTCCTTGAATGCATTTTTGGGGTTTCTGAATTTAATAAGTCGTATGCGGATGGCTTTAATGTAAGTAATGATATATTGACTAGTGTTTTGATTGGTGGTGCCAAAACCTATGATTTTTATGCTTCTTTATTTGCTAAGATTGATCGACATTCTTCATTTTGAAATTGTTTTGTCCCAAAGGGGAGATATATGATTTTTTTATGACTATTCAATTCAGGGGGAAAATTTCAAGGTATATGCGTGATTAATAGTCTTGTTTTTTGACATCTTTTTTCCCAAAGGGGAAAAATGGATGATATAGTGGTTATGGCTGTTGTGATTACTCAGAGAACTTGGTTGTTTTTGTTAACTTCGGATTATTGTTTATTTAGTTGTTTGCCAAATGCTTATTTAGAAGCTATTTGGAACCTCATATTCGATTAAGGGGGAGTTATCTTTGTGATTTGTGCATTTGATGTTTATATGTTCTTTTATTTCCTTTAGGAGGAGTTTCAAATATGTTACAAATAATGCCAAAAAGGAAGAGATTGTTAAGATATGTGTTATATATCTTATTATTTAGTTTTGACATTTTTCGATAATTGAACCTTCAAGATAATGTTGATTAGTTTAAAATCCAAATCAAGGTGGGATAGAATATACCTTGGATTTCTATATGATCTGAAGGCTGAATTTTAAAAATATGCTATCTTGGAAAAACATATAGAGTTAGAACTCTGTCTAGTGAAAACCTCTTGCAGATGACATGAATGTTGTTGACTATCGTGAGCTCTTATAGGTCTGATTTTTGTGGATTGAATTTTTGCGTGAGAGATCTTTGTGTGTGGTTCATAGCTAGTTGTTCTTTTGTTTGGTGGTTGATTGATTTCAGCTGTGAGCTCTTTGAGTGTGGTTGTTGTGTGGTGTTTTGTCGTGATTCTTTTCTTAGTCTGGAGTTGTTCACTGCAGTATATCCCTTTTTCTTTGGTGGTTGATTTATTGGGTAGTAGGTAGTTGTGGTTTTTCAATCGAAATTGAGTGATTTAGCTGGGTATCTTTATATCACTTTTCAACATCAATTAAATGTTTGGGTTTTGTTTAATGACTCCATGTGTGGCTCCTGCATGACTTCGGTAGAGCCATGTTTCTCCTTGGTCAGCCGTGTTTGATGTTTTCCTAGTGCAGTCGTGAATTCCTTTTGTTGATTTATTTTTCTAATCTGACTATTGAAGTAATCTTGGTGAACAACTTTTAGATATGTCTTTAAAGGAGTTGAATTCATCAAAAAGTTGCTTCTTTCTATCTCAAGTGTATTCGGTTTTATTCCTTGTTTATTTTAATCACTTGAGTTGTTTGTTTATTGTCTTTCGTTAAAAAGTTTTTGAGAAAATCCTCTGTTGAGGTTAATACGAGTCGATCGTGTTACTGGGTGTTAAATACTTTCACAAGTGGTGAGGACAAAGGATAGTGTCGAAGCTTAAGTTAGTCAGTTTAGTAAGGCTTTATATAAAATTATTGTCATCAGTGAAAGCATTAAATTAGGTAAGGGCCCTACAGATGTAGGCAAAATGTGTTGAGCTACGTTACCAAATTTCGGTTGATTTGTATTTGTACATTTATCTTTTTGTTTTTGATTGTGCTAGAAACAACTGCATTCAATTCGGAGATTTTGTGAAACTACTACACCTCTTCGGCAATTTTCAGAATGCAATTGTAATGAGTTGTAAGATAAAAATAGTAGAACATGTGTACCAAACTCATCATGTCGCAGATCTGTTCAATCTATTCAAGGAGGCCCCATACTGCTGTTTGTTGATGGTAGTTTAAGTGGTGGAGTAATCCATTTTATGAATGTCTCAACTTCAAAGGTTACAAATTTGAATTTACGGTAAGGGGCTGCAACTCACATAAAACTTTAAATAAAATTTTTAGTCGAGATCAATATTTTGAATTTTATAATACTGGAAGTATCGGTGGTACCAAATTTCTTTGTGTACAATATTGGATTCAAGTACCAGGCTGTAACGAAAAATTGTGGGTTATATTAGTCCTATCGTTTGATATATAAATTAATACATCAAAATATTTTGAATAAAATTTATAGATTAAAATATACTGTAGAATTAAATTTAATTTTAAATATTTTTAAAACTAAGAATTTTTAGAATAGTTATTATGTCTAAAAATTATTTTCTACTAATTTTAATAAATAAAGTTATTGAATTAAAATTTAAAATATTTTCAGTTTTTAATTATGATATAGAACTAAAAGTTTACATAATTAAAAATAATTTTTATACTTATTAGCTATTTTCATCCTTCAAACATTGTTTTTATAATTTTAAATTTCTTTTCGACATTATTTGTGAATAATAATTACTTTTAATTTTCTAACATAGACAAGAAGGTTAAATTTATTTTTATAACATGTGAAATTATTTTAATTTTTGATAATATATATTTTATTACTCAATAAACAAAATTTATTTTTATTTAATTTTGACTACTAACAAAAAATATAATAAATTTTATAATAAAAGAATAAATTATAATCATATAAAACTGAATAAATATCTCATAATTTTAAAAAATATTTAAAATAGTATCTAATATTAACCGATACTAATATTGTATTGTACTACTATCAAAATGAGTACTAATTCTACTACGTTATTCGTAACATTTGTCTGGGGTAGAGACATATTAAAATCAATAAATATTAATTATATCAAACTTATCTCAACCCATGACCAATATGAGCTCGAATTTTCCTTTGCAATTTTTGAAACTTTTTCGCAATATCTTCGTTCTATACCTCATTTCATAGAAACTTCAAAATAACTCTATTTCATTATATTCCATCCATAGCCTAATTCTATTCATTTAATATCTCCTTTGGTGTCATTAACATAAGCGTTTATAATCTATCTATTTGTATTTTTATATTCTATTTCTACATGTGTGGAAAGTTTCAAAAACATTATATAATAATCCAAAAATTGCATAATCCAAAAATTTCAATAAAAAAAGAGGTTTGTGATGATTTTGAAACCTTTATGTTAGGTAATCTAGTATCGTTATGCATGAAGATATTTATTTTAAATTATTAATTCAATGAATAATTTACTTGGAATATATAATTTAGAAATTATAACATATACGTAATGTCTTATGCAGTACACACTTGATTGGTAGTTGTAATTTTTATCGTTATAAAAATAATAATTATTACAATTTTCTAATTTGTTATTATATCATAAATTGCTTGCATCATTAGCTTCCTCCGACTTAGGCAATGTAATGGCGAGGAAAGAATAAAAAAAAAGATACAAAGACAGATAATCTCACTCGCATAGTTGTCAAAATCAAGGGGGGATAAATACATGTTCCCGTGACTTATTAATGACTGAATATAACTAAGATCATGTAATATACCTTATGTGCATTACATAGGAAGGGAAACTCACATGTTATGAATTAAGATGAAAGCATAAGTGAAGTACAGTGGAAGTAATAGAAAATTTATTCTTTACTGGTGATTCTAACTCAACAAATGAATCACATGCTAAGTCGTGTGAAATAACTAATGCTCTAAATCTAGGAATTCGGGAATTTTGTTCTTGAAAGGCGTCGACTTGTAGTTAAAGTAGACAACCATTTTCCATGTGTGATGTGTCTTCTGCTTATTATCCTGCCGTCACGGAGTCCCCTTTTATGCATATGTGATGTGTCTTCTACTTATTATCCTCGGTGATTAGACAATAATCTAATAAGCTTGAGATTCCAAATGCAATACAATAAAACCACGATACCTACCTTTCAAACATTATAGTTAAATCAGCGCCAATGATGACTGAAAAATCTAAAGAATGTAATAGTTTCACAAACTTTCAGATTTTGCCATAGTCTTTTATAACACAATCAAAAATTAAAAAAATTAAATACACAATTATAAATTAATATTGAAATTTGGTAACGCAGTTCGACACACCTTGTCTACGTCTGCGGGGCCCTTACCTAGCTTAATTCTTTCACTAATGATAATAGTTTTATACAAGGCTTTACTGAGCCGACACCATTCAGCCCTTGACACTATCTATCATTCTCGTGAAAGAATTTCACACCCAATAGTACGATCACCTCATACTATCCTCAACAGAAGATTTTTCTCAACAATCTTTTAATGAGAGAATAATAAACGAATAACTCAAGTAATTAAAATAACTAAGAACATAAACAAATAAACTTGAGATAGAACAAGAATAACTTCCCAATGTTTTCAACTCTCCCAAAGAGAAATCTAACCGTTGTTCACCAATGATACTATCGTAGTCAATTCAGAAAATACATTAGCTCCCAAGTTCCAATCTACATTTGAGAATTAAAAAAGATACCAAGTTGATTCACTTAAACACCAACACAAAGCCACAGCTGCACCGATAACACATTCACCAACCAAATTATATGTAACCCACAAAGAAATCAATTGACAAACGTTGCTATCCAAGATCGAGTTATACACGCACACCATATGCAGCCAACCAAAAACAATACAGCCAACAAGTCACACTCCCAGGAAGTCACACACACCCAATATGCCGCTACCTTGAAATATTATGCACTCCACTACAACGTGATCTGCTCATTCACCAACAACCAACCCAGAACTAGACAAGGACCCAAAAAGAGGCAAAGAAGGAGTCACACACACAAGAAGTCACGTATGCACCACACCAAATCTACAGCTTACTAACATTGTCCTTCATTCAGCCTATGAAAACACGGTGCACACGCACTCCTATTCCAGATGAGGGGTCACGCACACACACCATGCTAACTTCAGCAATCGCAAAGTCACTCACGTAAGGAGTCCAAAAGATAGGTCACGCACATAAGGACATCTAAAGCAATCTTACAATATTCTTCAATAAACCAACATGATCTCCGTACACTCCCAATAATGATAGACTTCTATTTCACTTCAAGTCTTATCCACGAATCCAATTCAAATATGAAGTATTACTTACACCTCATCTTAATTTGGATTTTAATCATTATCTTGAAGATCCCACTACAAGAAAAATAGTTATTAGCGATGGACAATTACTGACAGAAACCGAACCGTTGGAAATTACCGATGAAAAATTATGTTCTATTAGTACGATTGTTGGGAAAAATTTCAATTTGCAACCAAAAAAATATTTGTCGGTAAATATAGAGGGAAATCATCCTAGAAAATTTTTCGACGGAATATAGGAACAATAAGAAATTTTCATTGTTAAAGAAAGCGGGAATGCTTTGCAAAGTAAATAATGCTAAAGTTTACCGATGAAAAATCTGTCGATAAATTTTAGTCCTCGACTTTGTTGTTTGCTTTTGGTTAAGTGTTTTTTAAAAAATGAAAACGATGTCGTTTGGTTTAATATCAAATGACGTCATTCTCGTGTAACCTAAATCTACTATAGCTTCCTTCCCCCATTTCCCCTCATCCATCACAGCCCTATTTTTTCTCTCTTTTGTAATCACCGTCCGACCGCAGCTCTCATCGTTCCACCGTGCCTCCTCATCATCCCACCGCTCGTCATCTCTGTCGCAATCGAAGGCCATCGCGCGTCGTGCCACCACATTTCATTGCCGCTCGTCGTCGTCGTCATCGTCGTCGTCGTCACATCTGCTTTAGGTATTGTATAATTGTCTCTTGTGCACCACACCTCGTCACAGTAGTGGTCCTGTAAATGTATAGGATGATTATCGCGCCGTTAATTTGGTTATGTAAATGTGGAGTTGGATTTGTAAATGTTTATAATGAAATAGGTTTCAATCTTCATTTCGAATGAAGTCCATTTTTAAATGTGGAGTTGGTTATGTTTTTGAAATATGAAGTCCATTTCAAATGAAGTTTGTTAGATACCTTTAAAACTTCTTTGATAGAGATTTTTTAATGTGGAGTTGATTATGTTTTAATTAATGCTAAAATTAAATTATTCACATTTTTCTCTAGAACTTGTTGATCATGTTGAATTGCATTGTTTGCTATTTTGCTAAATAAACATACGATTGTTTTGATGGGAAAGGAAACATCTTTATTCTGGAGCTAGGATGAAGTAAATTGTTTCAGCACATCATCTTTGGGTGGTCTAGATCTTCTTTTGGATTAATGTGTAGTACAGTTTTTATTACCATGTGACTGTCCATCTAGACAAAGTAATGTAGATTATTACATGAACACAATTAGCACTAGTCTCAGATTAGATGGTTTACACCAAGTCCTTTTTGTTGATGAAACAAAAATTTTACGGAAACTATAAGTGTTAAATGTTGTGATGCAATGACACTTGCTTCCACTCATATCGGAAGATAGGTATTCAAATCTTGAATTGGCTCGGTTGAACATTGTGCTTTAGCCTTCACCTCAAAAATGAAATGGACAAAGCTCGAGTTAAGAGTATTGTAAATTTGAACCGCAAAATAAATTGAATTTGATAAAAGATATGTAATTTGGTTTGTTTTTAAATTAAATTGAAACTACTGATTGGTTATATATATAGTAAATTTAAACCACAAAATAAATTAAATTTGATAAAAGATATGTAATTTGGTTTGGCTTTTAAATTGAAACTGCTGATTGGTTTATATATAGTAAATTTGAGCGACAAAATAAATTAAATTTGATTAAAGATATGTAATTTGGTTTGGTTTTAAATTAAATTGAAACTGCTGATTGGTTTATATGTATACAAAATCAATTAAATTTGATAAAAGATATGTAATTTGGTTTGGTTTTAAATTAAATTGAAACTGCTGATTGGTTTATATATATAGTTTTTTCTTTAAATAAAATAAAATTGTGTTTGATTTTTAATGTTAATAACTCAATATTTATACTTCTGTTATTGATAACAATTAGAAGATAGATATAGTTGATTAAAATTTATTACATAATATTTACTAATAAATATTAGAAAATTTATTCTATTTTATAAAGATAAATATCTAAAAACGTTAAATTTTCATTTATAAATGAATGTTTATTTGTTAATATATATTTTAGTATTTAATTTTAAATTATTTAAGATATTTTAAATTTTAAGTATCTTTGATAAATATTTATATAATATTTTTAAATAATAAAATTATATTAACCATAAGTTTTATCATAAATTAATATTAAATTTTATATTTTGGTTGATAATAAATTAAATTATGACAAAAATGCAAAAAAAAATTTATAATTTTCACGAGTTATGAAAATTAGGAGAAATAAGCAAATAGGTGCTTTTATTCAATTTAAAAATTAAAACAAATTGAGAACAAGCATTATTTTATCTTGCATACATTTGAAGATGAAGTAGAATTTTATGTCGATTGTACTTTTCAAATAGTAGTGCATGCTCATCAGTTAACTAATACGAAATAT